>KV425981.1:40024-161759 GCA_001632375.1 Exidia glandulosa HHB12029
TTGATGTTGAGCCCGCGATTTGACAAGCTCTCTCGGTACTGCTCGAACGGGATGGAGCCTAGAGTAGGAGCGGAAACCATTGAGTCCCTTACACGTAACTGAGAGAACACGCCCTTAATCGCACCTGACCGGAAAGCACTAAACGTTAAGTTCGATCGGTGGTTGGTCCCATACAGTTGAACGACATTGGGATGTGAGCCTGGAATATCGCTATAGGTTCCGAGGAGGAGAGTGTAAGTGGATGATGCGATGCGGTCGTACATATTACGCACGAGATACTCTTGATCACTTCGAGATAGGTCGCGCGAGGGAAGAGGGCACCAACGCCGTCAGGTACAGCGTCGCCTCGGGTTAACGTCTCGTAACGAACGACCATAAGCTTCCCGTCCACTTCAGCTCTCGCCCAGGTGACTGTAAGGCAAGCTTCCCGAGTCTGCGCAATTGTTGCGAGCTTGTGAACATCGCAGTACCGCAAGCGGCGGAACTGGCAAACCGTCTCAGCTCGTAGAGGCGGTGACAGCACAAACCGAAGGTTGAACGTACCTCTCCGTCGTACAGCGAGTCGCTCGCTACGTTACGAGTTACATCGCCCAAGGTAAATCGAATGTCGACTGCGATCATAATCTTGACTTGTAGGTGAGCAACATCCGGATGCAGGTTAGCGAGGGGAACACGAACCTGGAATAACTCGACCTCCCGCTGAAGCTCCCGCGAGAGCTTTTCCGCCGTGTTTGGGGCAACGAAATTGTTTCGGAGCCATCGAAAGGCCGGGTTTGCAGTGCTAGCCTGACTTGAGATGAACGTCTCCACCTTCATAAAGACGCTGTATGAGAATGAGCCTGGTGAGGAAGTCCAGACGGGATCGGTGACTCACGCGTAGAGTCGCTGCAGACGATGGTGTATGTGGCCATCCGTTTGCTCTGATGCAGCACGATCAGCGACCATGGCGCCAATCTGCGCCGCGTAGATGTTGACTTTCTCGACCAGTTCGTTCATTGATTCTCGCTTCTTCTTGACTTTCTGCCGGGGTAACGGATTATATCAGAATGTGGCACGCGCGTTCTCTGCGGTTACCACGAACCTCTGCAAACTCTGATATATGAACAGCAGCTCCGAGGATCTGCTTCACGATCGGAACGGCATCCACGGCTTCGCGTGCAACTCTGAAAGCCAATGTCGTTGTCTCCAATGGGTCTGGGAAGAGCGTGCCGCCAGAGGGCATACTGAGGAAAGGGAGGGAGAGTGGGATAACAGGTTGCCAGCTCTGCAGCACATCGCCTTGAACCCTTTAAGAGTACCGGGAACGGCGGCGCTCGAGCAATTCCGCAGGCTGGCATCGGGGACAAATGCGCGACAGGGTGCCTGTACCTGGGAACAAGGCGCTGCTGCTTGGGAGCAAGGATTTGACAACTGAAGCACGGAGGTAGGACAAGCATTAGTAATGCTGGCTGGCATTCCCAGGCTCCAGTCCGTCGCGGCGAGTCCAGTTCAGAGACTTCAGAAGGCGCGCCAGTACAGTAGCAGGTCCCGACCAGCCGTAAGCACATATTCGCACGAAGTCAGCTCAGAAAGTCCACAGCACGTAGCGGACGGCGTGATGGTTGAGGTATGAGGGAAACCAATAGTACTCGGCAATTTGCGCATCTTGGCTTGTCTCTTTTCTCCACAGCTCAGACTCGAATCTCGTGAAGCTTTGGAACATCAGGCAGCGAACTGCACCTTTTTGTGCGGAGCTCCGCGGACTGTGCTAACTCTGCACCTGCGTCCTTGATCCAGACTGCCGCCTGCCAGCTGAGCTTGGAGGCGCCGATTGGGCGCCGAAGCTCAGTCGCAAGCGCGCGCCAGTCGCGCTGGCACGGGCCGCTAAGCGCTGACACGCCGAGCCTCCACGAATGGAGTTGTAGAACGTGGCTACCAGCAACTCGTTGCGGCGAGCGGAAGAGGTTTGGCGCACAACTTGATCCCCAGCCGTCATGGGCGCAACGCTTCCCCCTGAGCTCTGGCTCCGAGTTATCGACTGTCTGCGGAAGCCCATCGTCTATCAAGTCAACGAGAAGCATGGCGGTGGTCCGCTCAGAGCAGCTCCGGGCTCAGCGCACAGCGTCGGACCCCTTGCTCGCCCCGCTGACAAAGACTGCGTCGCGCTCGCGTCGACATGCAGATACTTGCGCCAACTGTTGCTCGACGAGGTCGCATTCGGCGAGCTGCACGTATGTCTGCGTGACGGCCAGCTCGTCCGACATTCTGTCAGTCAGATCAATCCCAGCCGTCTAAGCGTGACGTACCACGACCTCTCAACCGCACCCTTTGGAGATCGTACACGCCGCTTGGTGCTCTCGTTCTTTGGCTACGAGGTCGAGGCAGCCACAGACGCAGCGGCCGACGCCATTCTCGCTCGTGTGCCGAACCTCATCGCGCTGGAAGTGCGTGTGGGTGGTGCGCATAGGGACAACTACTCGGTTTCAGAGAAGTTCGCGCGAGCCATGGCGACCTTGCCGTCGCTCGTAGACCTGATCTTCTCTGGATCTCACCTACCCCACATCCACTCGCTGCAATTCCCCAACGTCAGGAGAATCCAGACGGACCACGTCGTGACCTCATTTACCCCCTTTCCCAACCTCCGCGAGCTGCGCAACGACCAGCGTCAGCTCCAGGAGGACGCGTACCGCATCCCTGTTCACGTCTTCCGAAAGCTCGAGGTGGCGCACTATTGCCCGCCGTACGACGGTAACAAACCGGAGGTAACTGACTGGTTCCCTGAGGATTGCGAGGTGTGTTGCAATTTTAAATTTCCACCCGTTTATCTGAACATGGACTTCCAAGGCACTTGGAGCGTCGGTTGTGCAGGACGGTGGTCAGATGCGGCTACGCGAGCTCGTCTTGCGACATACAATGCACTCCCGGTGCGTAGAGCGGATCATCACTGCTCTCGCATCACCGCAATTGCGCGTGTTCGCCTGCTATGATGTGATCCACCACAATGAGTTCGACAAGCTCCTGGCGCTCGCGAAGCATGCATTTCCTAATGCTGCGATTGACTTTCCGGACACGCGCTATCTGTAGGCAGGAGGCCCTCATGATCATGTGCATTGTCCTTCGGCACCCGCCAATGCACACACTTGGTCATATAATGCACGTTCGAACCGCATTGTGCCACCCACGCCCATGCTCGGTATATAAATATCTCCCCCGCTCGCAGCAAGCAGTCTCCAGTCCGCATCGCGCCCCTTCGGATTGCCAGTATGGATGGCATTCGCGTGCACAGACTGAGATGCACGCTGTCGCAGCGCGCAGGGGCAGGCGCGTCCCTGCACCGGTCCTCACGAGTCCACCCACTGGCTGGGCGGCGTAGGGGCTCCGACGTTGTCGGTGGGACGTACGCCTAGATGTGGCGCGCGCTGCGACACAGCCGGTCAGCGGTTTGCAGTCTGAACCGGTGGACGGAGATGCTCGATGTGTCATCTCCGCGACGAGACACCCTAGAGATTGGGTGTCTCAAGGTGTTCGATAAGGAATCGACATCTGGTACTCGCCTCGTACTTGGTCGAGCAGTGCCGACGCGTCCCTGTGATATGTACAGCGGACCGTCACGGGCAGAGCAATTATGTAGCTGCGCCCTAACAGACATGTGGGCCTCAGTCTCAGACGCGTCCCTATGGCGGAGCGTCGAGTGGAGACACCCTACAGATTGGGTGTCTCAAGATGTTCGATAAGGAATCGACATCTGTTACTTGCCTCGAACTTGAACGAGGAGTACCGACGCGTCCCTGTGATAGGTACAGCGGACCGTCATAAGCAGAGCAATTATGCAGCTCTACTTACGAGGCGCCCTAACAGACATGGGGCCTCTATGTCAGACGTGTCCCTATAGCGGAGCGTCGAGCCGCAGTGCTCTATACACAGAGAGATGCCCTACGGATGGGATCTCGAGGAGATGCTCCTCTGGGTTGACTGAACCCTCAAGGCGCGCGGCCTGCAATATATGCAGGTGGGAAAGGGGTGGGACGCGCGACCTTTATGCGATCTGTACAGACCATCATGATACACTCATGAATAGAGTCTATCCCCATCTCACGGTGTACAGGGCCAAGTGCGCGTTAGCTGACAGTCGGTGCCCTTTATGTCATCTCGATATCTTGCAGTACACGGTGCACACAACATTTAAGAAAGTATCCACATAGTTTACGGGCACAGTGAAATCTACGGATAGTACTTCTGAACAGCCGCCTCGACGCTCATCGGCTTCCACTCCTCATACGCATACAGCTCCGGCTTCTTATACTTCTCCACGTCCGCAAGGCCCCTCTCCACAATCAACTGAATATAATCGACGAATCCCGCATGGCCCTTTGCGGGTAGTTCCTTCTGCACCTGCTCGACATCGCGGAGCTTCACTTCGAAGGGGGCGTTGTACTTCTTCTCGTAGATTTTCGCGAGCTCGCGCCAGGTGAGCTTCTCAGCTTCGATACCGATGATGGTGTTGGAGAGCGCGGAGGGGGTGGAGTGGGTTAGGACGTGTGCGACGTAGCGTGCGATGTCGGGACGGGTGGTGAAGGAGACTTTGACGTTGCCTGTACCGGCGACGGTTAGGGTGTGTTTCTCAACGTCTAGGACGGATGGGAATCTAACCATCGTCGTCAGGATGAAGTGAAAGGAAGGAGAAGGAGAAGGGGACACGTACATGGTGAAGGGAAGGTCGGCGAAGACGCCGATGTAGAAAATCGTATACGGGAATCCGATGGCTTTGAGATGCTTCGAAGCTGCGTTCTTGGCGTCGAACGGACCGGGGGACGGCGCCTCGTGCGAGATAGAACCAAACTCCCTACCATCCACAATCGCCAGTTACATCAGAGTAAGAAGTTCTCCGCGAAGAGCACGCACGAGGGAACGAAGAGCTTAACGCCCGCCTCAAGCGCCGCATCCGCCAAAGGAATCTGCGACGCGAATCCAGGTCCGGACAGCGTACTGATCACCACCTCCGCCCCGACGTCTTTCAACGCCTTCACGAGCTCCTCGGGCTTGCCATAGTCAACGATACGTTCAGTCGCGCCGGCAGGGATCTTGGTGTTCCCGCCGCGCGTGAGGACTGTAACTCTCGTACCGGGGATAGCGAGGAGCTCGGAGGCGGTGAGCGAGCCGATGCTGCCTGCGCCGGCGACGACGAAGGAGGTGTAGGTGAGCGAGGTCGACATAAAGATGGAGGCTGTTGTGAGTTCTGGAGTTGGAGAGCTGGAGAGGTACTTCCCACCTTTTATATGCAGCAGTCACGGCCGCCGGCGCATCGGGACAGTCATGAGTATGTAATTCCGCAGATCACGGAAATCGGAGATGCTGACTAGATACCAGACACAAGTACAGCGACTCTGATACCGTACTTTCTAGACTTCTGAGTCATCGATAGGTATCGGATCTACTCCCTGCGACGAGATTATTAGGCAAATATGCACACGCGGGCGGCGGACACCTTGCCGCAAGCGGCGAACACGACTTCAAGCGACTTGCTTGCAATTGTAGACCGCCGCTTCTATATACTGTAAGAGGTTGAGGTCCACGAGTTTGAATAAGGGATGAGAACGAACCAAGATGCGCGAGTTGCCGATTTCTTGGGTTGCCCCAAGACCGCGAGGATCTGAGTCTCCTCACGATGTTGAGCGGCAACCCCGCGCAGCATCCAGCGTCTCGTCCAACTCACTGTTCTCGTACGCGTGCGGTGCGTTCGTTCCCTTGGTTATAGGCACGAGATGTACCAGATCTGCGCTCGATGAATGTGTTGCGTGATATGTCTCATATTAGGCGCACTCGTCACCCTTCCCCTCCCCTTCCCGCATGCGATTAGCTTCGCAGCGTCTCGTTAAACGACTGCCAGGGTCCCTCGCGGGCGCCTGGTATGTTGGTCTCGTACAGGGGCGCGAGACGTCCGGCCTGGTGTGTTTCAATTGAAAGGCGCTGGGCGTGTGCGTTCCCTCCCGCGGTTTTGCCCTGCTTTCTCGTCCGTATTACATTATGTCTGCACCGCATCGTGCATCACCGGCGCGTGGCCTGCGCTCGGTAAACGGGCGCAGGTTGGGATTAGTGGGTGGGCACGCGTCTGGTTTATAGGCCCTCTTCTTTCTGCTCCTTCATATAGTACCTGCTGTATCTCACTCCTGTATCAGTATCATTAGACACTCCCTTCCCTTCTCGCACAATAATGCGCATCGTCCATACCAGTGCACAGACCTTCTTCCCAGCCCAGCGCGGGATCGTGACAAAACTACTCGAGCGAGCGCGCGCGCGGTCCATCTATACGTATACGTATCTTACACCCGTAACTTGTAGTCTACAACGCGCTCAACCCTGGAACGCGACGCCCTTCTTCTTCGCCTCAGCCAACCCGCCGCCCGCAAAGCCCGTTCCTGCAAGATGGGCGCGTCAGCGTCAACCGTTACACCCCAACACTCCCACCGCGCCAGCAATGACACACGCGGCGCACAGAAAGGGATCGGGCGCGCATACACAATACGCCCGCAAAAGAAAGAACGGGAGTAACGGAAGGAGAAACAAAGACGCACCCTCACGCTTCATCTCGATCAAGTCCTTCTCCTTCAACGTCTTGTCGCATTGTACGCATTGCATACCGGGTTTGACCAGCGTCTCGGTGCAGGTTTTGCATATGACGTGCGAGCAGGGTGCCATCACTACGAGGGAAGAGCGGTCAGCGTCTGCATGGGGGAGGGCGAGCGAGCTGGTGCGCTTCATAGGCAGGAACGATACGCGAAACGTGCGGCACGAAAAAAGATTGGCGGAGAATGGGAATGGGAATGGGCGTGTGGAGGGAGGGAGGAAGGAGCAGGAGCAGGAGCAGGATTCCGCATAAGGCATTCGGCAGCCGCCTGGCCAGGCGGGGCGAACACCAGGACGGAATTGAAAGGTGCGGCAGAACAGAGAAAGGCAGTATGAGATGACTCGTAAATCATGGGTCCATTCGAAGACGAAGACGGGCGGCTGACAATGAGGGGATAACGGAGGTATGGCGGCGGCCCGGCGAGTGTGGCAACACCAAGATCGTAGACCGACGGACGTGCGAGCGCGGGCGAAAGGAGTGCGTGGGACGAGCGTGGATGAAAGGAGTGAGTGGGAATGGGCATGGGCGTTGATGGACGGACGAAGAGATGAAGGAGCAGGACCCGAATGAATAAGACGAGGACGTACGGAACATGAACGTATTATTACTCAGCGCTTTCTTGCAGCTCGGGCACATCGAGCCTTCTTCCCCAGCCCCGTTCGAGCTTGAGGATGAGCCGTCGGGCGTGAAGGAGACGGGGATGAGGTTCTTCATCCTATACAAGCGTCAGTCCAAAGTAGAGGTTTCGGGCGAGGAAGCGGCGCATTGTGAGGGGGAAGGGTGGGGAGGGGTGGGGACGTAAAGGAAAGGACGACGCACGCGAGCGGATGCGCGGGCTCGCCGATCCGACACATCGTCTTCATCTGCGCGTCTTTCTCCTTCTCCTTCGTCGGCGCGGCGTCCGGCGTGAGCGACGGTAACCAGAAGTCCGGCAGCTTGGCTTTGCGCGCTTCAGCTTGTTCGCGTTCTGGGCGTTGGGCGCGTCAGTCGCCTAGGGGGAGGACGAGGGGACAAGAGGAACGCACCGATCTTTCGCAGCGCAGCTTCCTCCGCAATACGCATCTGCTCGTCCACAACAGACGAATCGAACTCGAATTTCCGCTTCACGCCTCTAGGTTCTGGGGTGCGTCAGCCTCCCCTCTCCTCCCACCCGTCAGAGCGCACCTGCAGCGTCACTCGCACTCGCCGCCTTGGCAGCATCCGCCTTCTCCTTCAAACTCTTGCCCACATTCAACTGCCCGCGCTCAAAGTCCTTCAAGACGCGTTCGCGAGCGGCTGCGAGCGCGGCTGTGCGTTCTTCGTCTTCTTGTTTCTGGATGGAGGCGAGGATGGACTTGTGCCGCTTGATGTCGCTGCGTTGCTGCACTACGAGTAGGACACGTCTTAGTGAGGTAGGGTGATGGATGGGTTGGACGGACGGAGGTCTGTGTAGATGCATTCCTTGCAGAAGAGGTGTCCGCTTGGGCATGCGAGCGGTTCGCGCGCGCGTTGGAGACAGAGCGAGCTGTACAGTAAGCGTCAGCGCCTTCACGTATCACGACGCGTAGATGAGCACACACCAAGCGTCGAATCTGCGCATGGACTCGTTGCCCAACCGTTGCTGAACGCAGCACGCGTTAGCTGCCTCATCTTGTCTAACGCACAACGTCCACGTACGCGCTTCGTGCCATAGTCAAGTCGTTTGTACTCGCTGTAGGAGAATACAGAGGACGCGGTGTTGTTCTTGCTGTGTTTCGTCATCGCGCGCAGTGAACGGGAAGAGGTCAAGGAGCGTCCGGCTGCTTCCAAACATTCATCTCATCGCGTCCCTTTTCTGCGTGCTCAAGTAGTATTTAGCTCATTCAACACAGACCAGATCTAGATACAACAGGTGCATATGAAAAGAGGAAGAAAGAGGGGCCTATAACCAGACGCGTGCCCACCCACAATCCCAACCTGCGCCCGTTACAGTAGAACGAACGCAGGCCACGCGCCGGTGCTGCACGAGTTTGTGCGACGTGCAAATATAATGTGTACGAGAAAACGAGAACAGCAGGGCCGGAGGGGTTCGGGGTGCCCACATGCCGCTACTGCGATATGCGGGCGTGCATGGCCACGGAAGCGCCGTACATCTCGCCAGGCTGTACGAGACGCAGCGGGACTGTGATCGCATGCAGAAGAGGTGTGACGAGCCGCACGCCAGGCTTCCTGGCACGCGTTGCTCGTCACAGCGCAGGTCCAGTACTTCTCGTGCCTATAATCAGGCTGACCCAGGTACCCCGCACAAAGTGCTGGTGCCGGACGAGACGGTGGAACTCTGCGCGGGGTCGCCGCTCGACACCGTGACCGCGGTGGTAGAAGGGCAACCCAGAAAACCCGGCAAACTGCGCATCTTGACTTTTATACTTACTTACCCATCGACCTGTGTACGTACTTCATACCTATCTACGTACCATTGAGCCGTTCCTACTCCTGGTAGTACTAGTGTCGGTAGTGACGATGTAGCTGCGACGCACTCCGCGCCACGCGATGAGATGTATACTCACCCGACTGCCTGGGCATTCGCTTCTCATGAAATACTAGAACGGAGAGCAGAAACCACGGAGTTCGTGTATTTTAGATTGACGGAGAGACGAGAGTCGAGAGACAAAGAACACGGAGAGATACAAGTACACGAAAGACGAAAAGGACTAGAACACCGCTACCTTACCGAGAGCTCAAACAAGGGAGCTACGATCGACCGGGCAGCGACGGGAGTAGAGTACAGTACAAAGAGACGGACGAATGCTTGGACGAGAGCTTACGAGACCTACACAGTACAAGGTACTCATCGCACAAGCACGCCATTCGACAAAAGATGGGGACGAGACGAAGGGACGAAAGCGTGGACGAGAGGAAAGCACGAGAGCGTGGAGACGACGACGACGACGAGCATGGTGGCACAATGAGGAGCATGGAAGGTGGCACCGTATTATGAGTATAAGACGGTGGCGGACCTCGCGTCGCTACGACTCGTCCACGTCCATGATGTCCTCCTCGGTTGCCTTCCCCTTGCCCTTCCTCGAACGCGTGCTGCGGCGTGGGGAAGGCGCGCTGCCCGAAGCCGCGGCCGATGTAGACGTCGATGCAGCTGCGGCGGATGCGCTGGGGTACGGCGCGTTGCGGGTCGACGAGCGCAATGTGCGCGTGGGGCCGGTGGACGTCGAGGTCGTCTGAAGGCGAGTCAGACACGAGCGCTAAAGGATGAGGAAGATGAGGACTCACCTGCGCAGCGGCAGTCTTGCGAGTTGTGCGGCGCGCCTTCGCGGGCGCTGCAGTGGTTGCCGACGACGACGAGCCCTAGGCGACGCATTAGCACAAGCGCGGCGAAACGATCAAGCATAACACTCACCGATGGCTCGTCGTTGTCGACGATCATTTCACTGGGGCCAGCGGCCGCAGTGGTAGAGTTAGATTCGCTCGTTCCGGTCTCGCCGGACGGGGATAGTTGGACGGTCTGCTCATGGCTGCCATGCGCGCGCGAGGGCCCAGCGACGGGCTGCTCAGCGGCGCCCGCCACCTCCTCGTTCGCTGCAGACCCGGCGCCCGAATCCGTCTCGATCCTGCGCCGCTTGCCCTGAGCCTTCTCGCTCAGATGCGCCTCTGCGTCGTCCTCGCCGTTGACCTCATCCTCAGCCTGACGCTTGCGCTTGTTGGAGTTCAGCGAGTAGCGAGCCGTCGAGGGCGGATTCGTCTCGAGACTCGAGGGACTAGTGAACCGACGACCTGTAGCAGGAGGGGTGTTGGGTACGGCGGTATTGAAAACGGGGAAGTGAGGGATGACGGGCGGAGGGTACGTCCCAGGCGGCGCGTTAGCGATGAGATCGCGGCCGATGGGAGGGGTATAGACGCCAGCGTAGAGCGGGCCGACAGCAACGGGAGGGTTCGCAGCATACGCCGCGCGAGCCTGCGCCTCCCTCGCCTGTCTGCGCCTCGAGTCGCGTATGTCCTTCGCAGTGCGGTAGAACGGATAGGGCTGCATCCGGCGGTGGATCAGGCTGTACCATTGGCCGTTACCGCCGTCCTCGCAGACGTCGACGGTCGAGTCCGTACGGCGCAGAGGCGCGTTGCGGCGCGGTGGTGGGCCGGTAAGGGCGTTGTGCCCGGGCCCAAGAACAGCGTCGAGTATAAATTCAACAGGCTGGCCAACGAGCGTGTCGAGATCAGCGTTGTTGAAGCCGGCGAAAGGACTGTGAACGTCGCGGTCGTCAGCCACAAACACTTGCCAAGGAAAACTGTAACACGTACGCTGGTGCAGGCGCGGGGTCTTGGGCGCGGACAAGAGCTCGCCCGCTGAAGTATCCTGTAGCGAGAAAGAGCGCGGCCTTCACAAATTGGAGCAGGTTGAGCGAAAACATCGTGCGTGCGGACAGAGGACAAGCAGCGTGTTAGGGGATCAAAGGCGTGTGCGTGATGCCAACGCCGTCTTTATAGACCGCGGGCGACGAGGACCACGCTGAGCGGGTGTGTCCGGTTTCGTTGTTCTTCGCGGTCCGGATTAGGCAGGAGATCACGTCACGCGTCGCCTCGCTGCATTGTCCTCCCGGCCACGCTCGCGTGCGCATGCTCACAATGCAAAGACCCAATATAATAAGCGAGCAGCGGCGGGTTCCACCATCGCTTTCCCGATGTTGAATCGCTGCTGTGGAAATGGCTCGAATCCTCTCCACGGCGAGCGCGTCCATGTCCGAACTACGCTCTTTCGGACGCCCGCAAACCTCGTGCACGGCGATACGCACAAGATGCGTGCTGGTCGCGAGCGGTCCCGGTGACCCAGCTCTAATGACGACCGGCGCTCGGTCGAGTCTGTATGTTCGACAACCTGGCGACCAGCATACCGGACGCCGAGCACGTCGAGGATTGAGCGACTCTTGCCTTCAGCACTTCGCTGGCGATGGAGGGAGTGCAGTCACCAGTTGGTCGTTGGTGTACACGCGCGCCGCGACGGATTCCGCAGATTGGCAGCCAGTGGACTCTCCGAGTGCCTAGGTCGTGTGCGCATGAGCGTTCGCCGCGCTGTTCGACTGCGACGGCGAATAGATCGATCCAAGCATGTGCGCGGGACGCGAACGAGCCATTTGCGCAGGTTTACCCGTGCGTGCCGGATAGACCGTGACCATGCGCGTTGAAGGCGGGGCGAATGGTGTGCTGAACCGACCGTCCAAAGGATGCCTTCTACTCGAACGTCCTCTCGAAGACGGACAACGATCCCAGCCGCCGTCTGGGTAGCTTGGTTGCGGACTGATGCAGGACATCTCACGTCGTTTCGTGAGCGCAGACTGCCTCAAGCAATGACAAGAGACGAGGCTCGCAACAGCCAGTTCGAGGACATGATAGCTATAGCTGGCTAGTGTAGAGCCTGGTCGACGTCCGAGTAGACTGCATCGTAACTCGCTTCTCGCGCGTGGTCACTGGAACACTTGGGTTTAGCTGGTTCTTCGCAACATCCTCCAGGCTCCCTGGAGCTAATGCGGTCCTGGTCGCGATGGTGTCGTTGGCCTCTTCGACGTGGGCTCGAAAGGCAATGGACACGTCAACAGGCTCCAACGACTCCGAGTCCTGGCTTCCGGGCTAGAAACTACGTCGTACACCGCCGGGTATGGTTCGCGCGATAACCTGTACAGGTCGCAGAGCGGAGAAGATGAGGAAAAGAGACGCCGTGCCCGGGCTGAGCCGTTTTCGCGTCTTGAAGCTTGACCTCCGTCCTCATCGTTGCTGCGGTGCAAACGCAAGCGAGCGCTAACTCGAGGCCAATATTCGGCTCACGATGATACCTATTGACTAAATCTGCCGTATTCTGCTTCCCATCGTTCTGGTCGAGCCTTGTCGACGCTTATCGCCACTGCATTCGTCGTTCTGTCGTGGAACGCCCTTTGCTCACCCAGGCAGTTGAGGTCAAACCGCAGTCGAATACTTATTTCTTGAGCGATTATGTACGTGAACTACTTCCGGTCTTAGGCGTACACCAGAAAGATTCCCGCCGCTTGGTCGCAACCTTTTCTCGCCTGCGCACATACAAGGCCTCTATGACAGCACCGACAGCGCCCGACTCCTCACTGTCACCGTTTCATTCGCCGTCATGCGTGCGCCTGCTTCGCGCCCGCCTCGCTGTATCACTCGTTGTAATGCGTCACAAGGCTCAGTCCGTCCTAGTCACTTCGCCCAATGTGGAAATACTACAACTGCAGAGCGTGACTTACCTCCTCACGGATGCCGTGTATCTGGACGGCCCTGCGCGCTAGACCTGGGTGTTCAAAAAGAGCTCCGGCGAATGGGCTGCTGTGCCGATTACGAACGAAACACGTGTGTTCAGCGAGGCCCACGCCATATAAGCCCTTCCTCTCCGCGAGCCTCCGCTTCCCCACTTCGTGGCTCTGCTCTGTCGCGATACATCTGGCAGCGTAATGCTGGAGGCCATGGCATGTCTTCAACTCTACGTAGGGAATGGCGCCATATCCCTATGTCGAAGAATGCATGCCGCCTCCCGCAGCGCTGAACGCGGATGTACCGTTTGGAGTCTTCCACCGCTCATCAAGTCCTATCACAGTCAACTCGACAGCGCCATAATCGAAGTCGTCGCGGGATCGCATTTCGCGGTGCTCGCGGGATAGAGATGGTGTACTGTCGGGGCGGCTGAGCGTCCGTTGCGCAGGGGTACAAAAAGGGCACCCACAGTATCGTGTCGCGCCGCGATGGGCTGCAGTTTTATATCCTGCTCAACGGCGCTACGCACATGGGGATGTGCGTCTGATGGGGCTCGGCGCGAATGGGCGGCGGAGGTTGTCACGCACGCGTCTGACGCGTGAGCAGCGGCTGGCGCTGCAACGGACGTGCGGCCTGCGTCGGCTCGGTCTGACGCAGGTGGGTTAGCGGTGGGACGCGCGTCCGGTTACGGGATTTCTTTGAACATTTTGACTCTATGCACGGTTCTACCACTGGAACGCGAACGCAGCTTGCTCTCCCGTCAGTACTAGCGGCTAATATACTTAATATGGGCTCGTGACGCTTTCCAATGCTCTCGGCGCTCATGTCAGGTCTCGGCAACCATGCTCACAGCGTGAATGCGCAGGTCTGCACTAGTAGTTCTTTAATACATCTGCATGAGCTCGTCGGCGCTTGACACACACGCCACGAGGTATTGGGAGCCCCGCAGCCTGAGCATCTCTCTCTACGGTTGGAAGGTGAACAGGTCCTGACCAACTCCTATGCATTCGACCCCATCTAGACCCTAGTGCACCTCCTTTTCCGCTGCTGTGCGGATGGACACGTGTGGGATTATTGTGGAAGCTTTCTCACAGCCTAGGTCCGGGCATTATGGGTGAAGCACATGGACATTGGACGACGTCGTCCTTCCCCACACGTGATCAGACCCCGAGTACTACTGCTGCCTATCTCGGAGCGCTTGCAAATCTGTTTGGTCCGTCGCACAGGTTAATGCGGATTCTTTGAGTCCCCCGATCAGGCGACTCGCGTCGGTTGCAGTCTCCCTCAGGATTCCACGTAACGGTTCCGTTCCCAGCCGTGGCCGTCAGACAGCGCGGTGTGACACCAAAGATGTGTATCTAGTACATACTGTGCTGAGTGCTAGGTAAAGCTAGACAGAGCAGGCGAACGTGCGGAGTCGGGTATGCGAGCGAAAAACTATGTAATGAGACGGAACACAAGCGGGTATGGTCCGGAATACATGTGAGGACGAAAGAATACGGCGCTAGACGATTAGCTCGATGGTTTCAGCATTCTCCCCGCTGCCGGCCACTGATTCTGACAAGCGCTCGCGTAGTTCACTGCATGGAAGAACAAATCTACATCTGCGAGGCGAGGCGATGAGCATCTCGTGACTGACAAAGAGTTCACGAAGCGAGACGGACCCTCCATACGATATGGCAAGCGTGACCATTGCCAGTCGAGCGATCCACTGGCCGGGCCCATCGCTGTAGATTACCGGCGCTGCGGACAGCGCGGTAATGAAGGTAAGTGCAAACAGCCCGCTCGGTGTTTCGACATCGAAGTACTGTCCGGACAGCATGTTCGCGTCGTCTAGAACTTATTGAACTCGGTGTCCCGCATGATGTTCATGTGGGCTTCCCCCGTGTGCGTACCGAAGAGCATGAGCCACGGAGTTCCGAGGAGGGCACCGGCGCCTAAACCTATGGGCGAAGAATGTTACGAGTGATCCCAAGCCCTTTGACAGCTTCGCAATCTCACCCTGGAGTACTGTTGAGAATTAGCAACATATCAAGCTGAAGCGCCGTTTTCTGGGTAACTTACTTTTGCCAATACTGACCGGGTCGATTGTCGTAGCAACACTGCAAAGGACGGAGCCGAAGATTAGGAGAACGAATATAACGATATTGACGAGTCGAATCCCGGTCATCTGTGTCTAGTTAAGTGTGACGCGGCGTAACGGTGGGAGAAGACTGGCTCACCGCGCCGAAACGGCTCACATGAATACCTGTAAAAAATGCCGCAACGCCGTACAGCAATACAGTAGACACAAGATTATAGGTGTTCACGTCTGTCACTGCCGTTGGTTGGCCAAGGAAGTACTTTGTTCCTGATCCTCCCTGACAACAGCACGGCTCAGCGATACGAGACTTGACATAAGCGTGGACGTACTAGTTCCACAAACGCTTGGAATGCAATAATTCTGAATATAAGAAGAAGGAGCGTCGTAAGACTGAGAGTGCGTTTTTTTAAGGCGCTAATGGACGAAGAGCTCGCCAGAGAGTTCATAGCTGAAGTTGGGACAAAACAGGGCAGGGAGTTGAAGAGGCGACGAGGGACGTCTAGAAGTATAAATGGAACCCTGAGAGATCGGAGTACTCGGTTACGCACTGCAGGTGTAAATGCACCAATCGCCGGTGCACGTCCGAGGAGTTCCGCTGCGCGACATGGAGATTCACAGCTTTCGGCCGGCAGACGATCCGTCTACCGCTTCTGGGCGACATGACCGAATGTAAACGCTCAACACTGGTTGGAGCCCCTGCCGACAGGACCCTTCTGCGCCTACTGGATTACTAGAGGTCTCTCGGTTGCTGTCTATATCTCGGGCAATCTCACGAAGGACTGCCGTAAATAGTGCGTGCCGCGAGACCCGCTTCACCGTCCCTTTTACCCGGAAACCTCAAACGATGGACATTTCGCATCTCTCGCCTGCTGCACAAGAGGCTATTCGGGAGGGCCTGAAACACTACGAAGATGTCTACCACAAGGTTCTCGCTACTAAGTACCTTGCCCGTACGTCTCTACTGTCTGCATGCGTAGGTGAACTCATAACCAGCAGTCGCCGCTTTGACTGTTGTGCTGCAAAGCGCGATATACTCGTTTCCGGACGAGTACAAGCACATCTGGAACGGACGGCGCGGGACCGAGCGAACTATGTTCTTACTGCATCGGCACGTGGTCCTGGTCGGCCTCTTTCTGGGTGTCCTCAGTGAGTGTCGGGTGGTTCGTCTACCGTCATCCACCCCGGCGCTAACATACCGCAGTGTCCTTCGGCGTTATTGAGAGCGATGTTGTGCGTGTATCACTTGCAGCTTATGGGGGTCAATAACCTTCAAGTCTTAGGGGTATGATTATCCTTCAAGCCTTTTACCGCACGTTGAACATCTCACAGATGTCGCGCCGGAATCTCGTTGGTTGGCGTAGTGGCCGTCCTTGGGATCGGCCTCTCCGACGGTACGTGGCCGAGGCGCCGGTGCAGAAGACTCTCACCCCAAGAATATAGGCCTTGTAGCTATGGAGGTTTGGCAGCTCTGGGATTGCGACCCCACGGTCATGACCGTTCGTCACACTACCCTCGTTCGTCAGCTCAGTGTTCACAATGCTCCAGTACATGGTCACGGCGTTCGCTGTGTCCTACACGTCTTCCGTAGCCTTTATTGTGGGGTCCTTCATCAGCACTTTCGGTGTGTTTGTCCCGTCAGCATCGCGAACGATCTCACACCCGGCAGACGCTTTCAGTTATCAACCGCAACTGAGAGTCTGTGCGTTCACGCGGGTCCCACGCGTGATGACTGGTCTCTGGGTGTCTGGGGTGCGCAACGTTCCATGCTATACCAGAGACGTTTCTAATAATCGTAACATAGATGATGTTCGAACTTGGAGTGTTCGTTAGTACCCTATACAACATATACTCCCGACCACGATACGGGAACACCAAAGTCACGGACATGCTTCTCCGCGATGGCGGCGCGTTCTTTGTGGTAAGCCGTTGAACCTCCGGAGCACAGAAGCTGATTCCCGCATCAGGCCGTTTCGGGTAACTTGCTCATGCTGCCTCCCGATGCCGTACTAAAGGTCTCGCAGCTCTACGCCTCACGAACATGGTCATTGCTCTCAAGGGTGGACCAGAAGAATTCTTCATGCTCATTTTGTACGTGCGGAACTTGGCCAGTATGGTGGTTTATTGACCTTTCTCCAGCCCCGTGTGGGCGCTTGTGACAGTTTTAGTCGATCGCTTGGTTCTGAACCAGTCCCGCGAGCGTTATCGGATGCGTCAGAACGTCGTTCATATGTCGACGGATTTGCGAGGGCCCAACGTCTCTCCTAGGATCATGATATCAAGAACGATCGAGCAGGAGCTTGAGGAGGACCCAATCGAGATGGATACTATGCGTTCCCAAAGCGATGAGCTGAGCACGGGACAGGGGACGAGCTATGGCGGATCGCGAAGTCAAGCGCGGGAGCACTTTGTGGAATACGGTCTGAGACCTGTGTAAAGGACAGAGGGCACATGTACGCTATCTATCGCTCGACATCCTGATTATTGTTCTGTCCGTTGGTGCGGCCGTGGTAGCTTCGATGGATCGCCGTCTAGGTGCAATCTCATGTACGCCCGCGATATCCATACTCGCGAACATCGCGCTGCATACATGAAGTTACATCTCGACGGCGACCTTGGCCGTAGTGACGCCTTCGTCCTGTGAGTGCCCGATTCAAGTTGCGATGAGCGGCACATCTTGCGCACGGTGATACCAGCTTACAGTATATCTAGCCTCCCCGTCGTGCACTTTGGGAAGAAGAGGAGGCACAAAGCGGTGACCTCGGAAGCGATGAGATTGGTTTCTTCGCACGGGCGGCTTAAATCGTCGGAAGAAGTCAATGCATGGCGCCCATCAATCCCGGTGGCACAACGCCAGTCGAAGTCTGATGTTCCCGGGGCAGCAACCGCGTTTGAACCGCTTCTCGGAGCGCCAGGACCCTATTCATGATTCTTCGGGCTATGCATCGCGTCGCCCCCTGAGTGTTAGGGAACTATCTACTGGCAGGTTACTGGAGCAACAGTCTCACAAACTGGGCTGTGGGTTCCTCGCTCTCCTACCTCGGCGATTTCATGTCCTGTTCCGGATGTCCGACAATGTCCGCTGCTGGTCCTTCACAGGCATACTGCACCCACCAATTGGGACATCGTTGAGAAGGTGAGGGAATCCGCGTGTGAAGTGAACGGCCTTCTGCTATACATGCTCGGTGTGGAGGAAATAGATCGATGTGCCGAGGTATGGTTGGACTGTGACTTCCGGCTCAAATGATTCGGCAGGCCATGTCCAAGCAAGTCACGGCGGAGCCCATCGCCGCCCGAGAGGCGTATCAGATCAGACGTGCGGAAGGATATGTGAGAGAAATGCATTGCGGGTGCGTGACAAGTATACAATGTATTTAGAGCGTAAAGGGAAGGACGGATCTGGACGTCGCGCGATTACTTGAGGGCTTCCACGTCGGCAGATGTTGTACCCGATTTCGGTTTATAATCCACACTCATCATCTCTACGCGCTCCGGCGCGCGCGGTGGGGAATCCTCAAGCAGAGCCCAATCATCGTCCGTATACGTATGCATCGGCACCTCTCGCATGAACCTGCACCAGATCGTTAGTCGCATGCCTTAGAGACGATGAGGAACCAGACGACGTACGCCATGCACAGAGTGCCGAAGATAGCCAAGGCGAGTATCACGAGCCACACAATGCGTAGACTTTCTGCAAACGCGACGCGCACCTCCGTGCGGAGCGGTTCCGGAAGTGAGGAGATATGTGGGATCGCGGTATAGGCGACCTGTACTCCATGCGGCAGCTCGGACACGAAAGCTTGAGGAAGCTTCTTGAGGAGTTGGTTTTGCAATACAGAGGCACCGACAGTGACGCCCCAAACCTGCAGCGAGGTAAGCATATGTATAAGAGCCGACGCCGTGCAACGTACCTGACCAAAGGCGCGTAGAAAGTTGAAGAACGCCAGCGCACGCGCGTTGGCAGAGACAGGAAGAGGTGCCAAGACGGGGAAGAACGTGCAGGTGTACAGCGTGCCAATCCCGAACTGAGGCGGGGTCAGCAAAACAGCAGGGAGCGGGGCTATGACAAGCGTACCCCGTATAAAGCCTGATATCCGCCAATAGTCGCCGTCGGCGTGTCCACTTTGAGCGTCGACCACAGACCCAGTCCTATGAGAATGAAAATCCAACCCGAGAGAACAGTCGGAACGTAGCGCTTTAGAAGCGCGACGGAAACACCAGCAACTATTCCCCAGGGACCGACGGTCAATGAGAAACCCAGCCAACCCTCTCCACCGGCGCGCGAGGCCGACTGTCCTTTGCATGCTTGCAAGTAGACTGGGAAGTAATCTGGGACAAGGCTTCAGAACGCGCGCTCTTCCGGCAAGTGACGGGGATACGTACAGACGCCAGCCATAGTGATGAGGGAGTTGAGGAAATTTGTCAGGTATCCCACAATGCAGGTCCCGCTTGTCAGTAGGTGGAACGGTATGAGTGGGGTGGTCGCGATCTTGAGTTCATAGAAGACGAAGACGATGAAGGCGGCCAGGCTGATGCAGAGCGGGACGAGAACCTGCGGAGATCCCCAGTCGAACTTGACGCCGGCCCAGGTCAAGGCGATACAACATGAGCAGGTACTGCCAATAATTATCAAGTTTCCCCTTGATATAGCAGTCAGTTCCTCGTTCCTCGCTCAAGGAGGGGTAATGAAAGAGTCGCGCACAATATGTCCATTTTCTTGAACTTTTCCTTCAACGAGTCTTGAGGAACGTTCATCTTGAGATACTTGAGCACTAGAAGAATAGCAACGCCCGTGATTGGAATATTGAGGTCTTAAACGAGAGTATGAGATGCGGCGGGCCGTGGACGTTGAACGTGCACGTACAGAAGATCCACCTCCATTGACCTGCATCGGAGAGCGCGCCGGCAATTGCAGACGACGTGATGATCGCCACGCTCCAAGTAACCGCGAGGATCCCGTTGTACGTTCCACGTTCGCGCAGAGACACCAGATCTTGGGAGCAAGTTAGTACGAGCAAACAAAGCGAGAACCCGTTTAACGCACCCGACAGTATAATCTGCGGCATCGAGAGGATGCCGCCTCCACCCCAGCCTATCCAGAATCCAGATGTCAACTACCATCTAAGCCGCATGGCGAGAAACGCACCTTGAATTGCGCGACCGGCGATAAGCATGTTCATGTTCTGCGCGGCACCACAAATGGCGGATCCGACGGCAAAGATCAACAACGATGTCACCGTCGCCGCGCGTCGCCCAAACGTCTGCCGAAGAAAAGAAATGAGATGATGTGATTTGCGGTTACGAGGACTCACCTGCGCCAGACTTCCGGTCATTGGAAGCGCGCACGAAGCGGCGATGGCGTATGCGGAGCCGACCCAGACGAAGTCGACGGCCTTGAGCTCCTCCGCGATGGATGGTAAGCCGATACCCACTGCGCACTAAGCGAAGTTAAATAAGACGGGGCGACAAGTGGAGGATCGAGACCGCACAAGCTCGAAAGCAGCTTGGTAGAGTGAGACCGCGAGCGACAGGAAGAGAAGCCAGAACGCTTTCCCACGCTTTTGCTTAACACGGGTTGGACCAGCTTCAGCTTCGGCCGCCAGCGGCGCAGACTTCGGAGGCGGCGGCGGAGGGGACGGGGACGGCGAGGAGGACATGGGCGTAGAAAGGTCAACAAGCGACAAGCACGGCGCGGTGTAAGGTTGTTGGCTGTACTTATCGTTGCACATGCCGTGTGCAGCCGGAACTCCGGAGACAAGCGCCCTAAGAATGAACACACGGCTCCTGTACATGTCGCGAGGTCTCGTCACATTTTCGAGCGAGGCTGTGCGCATTCTTCTCGCTGTCCGACGACACCGAAAGTTGGCGTTGGGCGGTGTCCAGTCCATGCTTCGAGGATTTTTCACCGATTGGAGCCGAGCGACGGAGAAGATGAAGCAGTGCAAGCAGCTGGAACATCAGCGTGCCGCGACCTTGAACAACCGTGCAGGTGTTGTGGGTACCGAGGCGGATACACAGGGCCATGCCGAGATCGCCTTGAACAACCGCTTCAGGGACCAGAGCTGTTAGACTGAAGCCCTGCACGTTTCCCTGTTCAAGTTTGCAGTCTATACTGTAACCGGAGGAGGGCTCCCACGCAGCAAGCATCGATACACAACTGCACGGCGAACCACAATACCTCCGAATCCTCTTCATCGACGGCGATTAGAGACGCTGGCAGTTGGGTAGTAACGACAGCAGGCGTCGCATCATGATGACGGAGCTTACCCTGCAGTCCAACTTGGCGAGTGCGCTTCAAGCGTCACAATGAACACGCAGGCGCATGCATAGATAGGCGTGCCGGATGCCGTAGCAGCAGCGCTGGGTCGCGGCCTTACTAGTCCATCACGAAGATGTTTTAGCGAGGGATAATGACAGGAGCTGAAGAAGTGCGGACGCTTCGGCCTTTTGGTCCAAATCGCCGCTGGTGGAGGAAAAGGCGAACGTGCCGCGAGATGTACTGTAGCGCGGTCATGGCCATGGTATCGTCGCGCCGAGGAGCCAATCACAGCGCATGTGTGCTGAGCAGCGAGGATAAAGAGCGAGCAGGCCGTTTTCAACCAGGCAAACATAAGCGGACAAACGGGCCCGTGATCAAGAATCAGATCTTGCGGTGCGACATGGCCATCGAGCATGAAGAGCATGCCACCACCCGTGACCAGAACACCGAACATTCACATCCAAGCATTTAGAGTAGAATGAAGGATAACGGCGCGAGGTGTCCGTAGCCTTTACGGACCTCCAAAAAATATTGTAGACGCTCTAGGACGGCGAACACGCAGGCAGCCAGATAGTGCGAGGTGCGTAGACCGGACGTCGAGGGCGTTTTGACACCTGGCATGACGGCGAGAAGACCGCAAGGGCAGACGGTCCAGCCCCGACATCCGATTGAGAGGTACTTACGGGGATAACGGTGCCTTAGAATCCGGACGTAACGGCCGCAGAACGCCGAACCTTTCTCTCCTCCAGACGCGCGCCGACCTCCACGATGACCGGCGGTGGCTTCCTCGCCGTCGACGATGACCAACAACAAGTAGACGAGCATCGTGAATGGCGCGGCGTGGCGCGCGTAATGGGTCCTGAATGGGCCAAGATGCCGCTCAGCACTATTGGCATGGTCGGCCTCCAGGTGCGCTCGTCGTCGTCGCCGAGCCAGATGTCGAGCTCACCAGAACAACGAACTCCTGTAGATAGTCTGGAGCGTCGAGATGAGCAATGCGCCGGCATATTTGCTCACTCTGGGAATGTCGCGCTCAGCGATGAGCGTTGTCTTCCTCGCCGGCCCGCTCAGTGGCCTCATAGTCCAACCTATAGTCGGTGCGTTCGTATTTACTTACTCCAAGTCTTAGTCTTTGCTTACTTGTCGCAGGCGCCATGGCCGACGCGTCCACGTCGCGTTTCGGGCGCAGACGACCGTATATCATGGGCGGCGCGCTCCTCTGCGGCGTCGCCATGCTCCTACTCGGCTTTACAAGACAGTTCGCCGGCGTCTTCACCAGTATCCCGAGTACGGCGGTGAGTAGACCGTCTATGACGCGCGCTCCGTGGCCCTGCGGGCGGTGCACGTCGTGAGCCCGGACACGCGACTGCGCCTAGGGACGCCGCGTTCGGCGAGCTCGACGCTATCTACACGTTCAAGTATAGGAGGGTATCCCCTATGCGTTCGCGTGGACGGTGTGCCGCGGGTGCTCATGAAGTCCAGCGTCATCCGCTCGAGCTTCATAAGACCCCACAGACCACCATGTGTTCTGTCTGCCATCCTACTTCGCCTTCCCGCACGCAGAGCACGATAGCCCTTTACGCGGGCTGCTCGCGCTCCACGTAACTGCAGGGCTGACATTTGCGCCTATGACAGAACGACGGCCTGACAATCGCGCTTGCTGTCCTCGCCATATACTGTATCGACTTCTCCGTCAACGCTGGTCAGTCGCAGTCAACACCGTTGTCAAGAAGCTGAAGTTGTGTTCTCGCGGCAGTTCAGGCTGCGGACCGCGCTATCCTTGTTGACGTCTGGCCGAGAGAAGAACAAGAACGCGGGAACGCGTGGGCGGCGCGTATGGGCGGCGTCGGCTCCATCGCGGGATTCTTCGTGTGCGTCCAGTCATGGTTCACTCGTGTCTTACACCTAACGCACTCGTAGCGGAAACGTCGACCTAACACGCGCATTCCCCCTCTTCGGCTCGACGCAAATCGAAATACTGAGCGTCTTGAGCGCGCTCACACTCATCGGTACGCTCTTCCCGTGTTTGCCTCGCTCTCTGCATGCACTGACGCGACGTAGGATTCCACGCGGCGACGTCCTTCGCAGTTAAAGAGCGCGTACTCCTCGCTACTCCCAGCGTCAAGGGACGCAAGAAACCGAGCGCCATTCGGACGATATGGAAGGACGTCTGGTCGCTGCCGAGGACCATACGACAAATCGTTCGTACAGCGTCTCTTCCCCTCCGTGTGAGTACTGACGTGCCCGACAGTGTCTGATCCAATTCTTCGTGTGGATCGCCTGGTTCCCGATCCTGTTCTACTACTCCGTCTACGTGGGCGACATATACAAACGCACGGCCGCGCCTCCTCTGTCTGCCAGTTGGACGCAACAGATGGTCGAAGACGAGGCGACGAGACTCGGTGCGTCCCCACCCTTTCGATTGCGCTGTTGTGCTGACGTGTGTTTAGGTTCGCGGGCGTTGTTCTACAACTCGATCGTGAGCTTCGGTGCTACTGTTCTGCTGCCGTTTTGTATTCTGGACGAGGAGAAGGAGAGGGAGGAGAAAGCCGCTGGACGCGGGTGGAGGGTGAACAGCGCGCGCAGGTCTGTCTGTCTGTCTGATCGTACACCTTCTTATGCTGACGGCGTACTTCAGGTGGCGTAAACCGACGTTGGCGGAGCTGTGGACTGTCAGCCAGGCGGTGTTTGTCTTCTGCATGCTTGCGACTTGGTGAGTCCAGTGCGTGGACCTTGACGAGGTGCTGATGTGTGTGCTTAGGTGGACGACGGGCGTGTTTGGCGCGCAGATGATCATGGCCGTGTTGGGCTTATGCTCTGCCGTCGCGCAATGGGCGCCGTTCTCGCTCGTACGTCTCCCGTCCCTTTCTTGACTCGCCTTCCAGACTCACGTCGCACGTAGCTCGGGCAGGCGATTCTCTCTGAGTCGGATGGCCCTCGCACAGGCGCGGGACGTGACGCCGATATCGCATTGGACGAGTACGAAGCGCTCAACGCCGAAGACCGCGAAAACAACGACCGAGCGATGCACCGTAAATCGTTCGACTCCACCCCTTCCGACGCCTCGGACTTGGACGACGTCGAGCAACCGCGCACACCGCTAGGCTCCAACCCCGCCGCGCGTCTCTCGCACGCCTCGATCGACATCCCACCACCTCCTCGCAAACCATCCCGAGGTGGGGGAATTGGGGATAAAGGCGGCTCGATATTGGGCATACACAACATCTTCGTTGTTATTCCTCAGTTCCTCGTTTCTGGCTTCTCGAGCTTGGTGTTTGCGATATTCGAACCGAGTAGGACGACGACGCCGCATCCGGGCCTAGCAGACGTTCCTATCTTGAATGCGACGATTGCGGACGATGGGGTCGAGCGCTGGAGGAGGGCGGAGGTGGAGGTGAGCGGAGGAGGCGACGCGTTGGGTTTTATCTTCCGGTGCGTTCTTCAAGTCTTCGTGTTTCCTTTGCGTTGATGCTGATTGTTGCTGTAGGTTCGGAGGGTTCAGCGCCATCGTCGCGTGTTGGTTGTGTTGGAAGCTTGCGAAAGATTTGAGGAGCCGGAATCGTTGAACACGGCGCGGCGGAAGGTGGTTTTTCTTGTCTTGTAGATTCGGATACCTTAGTCTCGCTCTGGCGCTCTTGTATTGCTGTCTCGCATTTCGTATTTGCTCCTGAAGAACTTGCACTTTACTTTCGCCGGTTGCTTGACGGTGAATCGGTGTGTAGGCTGAGAAGGGCTAGATATGGCGGCCGTGGCTACATGGCGCGGTACAGGGGGCTGAGAGCGGAGATGTGTAGGAGAAGCTGCGCGGGGCTATGCGTAGAATTGCCATGAGACGGAAATAAAGTCTGTAAATGCGCTACACTCCGCATCTCGAAATGCGATCGATTTTGATTGAGCCCTCGAAGGCAGGATGTAGTCCGAGGAGGCGCCTGACCTCCGCATCGAGATGACTCCCTTGTGGAATGCAGATACTCAGATTCTCTAACTCGAGCAATTCATCGCGTGCGGAGGAACGGAAAACTGCGGGACCAAATGGTCAGTGTGAGAGTACACACGTGTAATATCGATGGCACCCACTCCTGAGACCATTTGCTCCGACGTCTACGTCTGTGACGTACGCAAGCGATCCATTCGACTCGAGACCGCTCTGCTGTAGGAGGATGTGTCGCAACCATAGATGCGACGGACCGCATGTCCCACTACGGATAGGACCGCTCCAAATCTCTTCGAAATACTCCTGGGCGTGGAGGATGGTCGATTTTGGTAAGGGAATCGTCGTCCCGGTCAGAGGTGGGACGGAGCAGACGCCTATGTAAACACGGAGTTGTTGATCGCGAAGAACCTCCCAGAGCTGTTGAAGGATCGGGAAGTCGTCTATGAGAGCGGTGATTATTCGGTGCACGCGCCCTTCGTGGAACTGCTCGACGGAGTCGGTCGCTGTTTCGTATACCTCTTCTGAGAGGCTGGCCATCAGCATAATCTGCTCGTGTCTGGTGTCTCAGACGGGTACATGACGCACAAAGTAAAGCCACTCACATTCAGATGGCACGAGAGATTCTTTGCGGCCGCTTCAACATCCCACTTCGCCTCACGCAACTCGGAAAGGTCGTCGAAAAGACCGATCTGCGGTTCCCCGCACTCGTCGACTCCGATCATCATCTTGCAGGGAGTATCGCAAGAGGTGACGATAGCTGGCGTCCAGAGAAGATTATGGTGGCGCAAAAGATACCAGGACGCCTCCTAGGCTGGGTTAACCTTCAAACTGTGACACTATATAGAAGCTACATACCAATATTTTGAAGCTCTTCGAGCCATTGCGGTCAGTGAAAGGACCGTTTGGCAGAACCGCAGCCTCCCGCACCGTTGATAAGGCTGTAAGAGTTCTTGACCGCGAGTCCGGAGTAGTCCTGTATTTGTCTTTCAGATAGGTGAGCATGCTTCCCGTGCCTGTTCGTGGCAAGGTTTCGATTCAGCATGATCCCAAGCTCAAGAGCTGTGTATCGACCTGATCTGAATGCTGCGAAGCTCAGTCCATCCGCACTAGTATGTCTTCCATAAAGCTGTGCAACGTAAGGATGCGACGCATGCACAGACCTGCGGGTGTTCAGGTGAGCCACAGCAGACATACTGTAGATTGTTTGTGTACGTACGATAGACCGCGGAGTAGATCTGGATACCCGTCCCATGGTGCTGCGGATTTTCTCTTGGAGGTGGGAAGAGCAAGCGAAGTCTGGTCCGCTATCTCCAGGTACCGGACAGCCATGACTTCGCCATCGATGCGCGCCGCAGCCCACGTAATGAGACCTTCCGGACAATCATGTTGTGCAAGCACTCCGATCTTCCGCACGTCGCAGTGGCGCAAGCGGCGAAACTCCCACATGTCAGCCAGAGTCGCGGTGAGTATGTAGACTGCTAACCTCTCCATCGTACCGTGTATCATCGCTAACGGCAATGCTTGTATCTACCGCAGTCAGCAGCTGCAAGGAGTCAGTGGTCTCTCGGTGGGGACCTAGTCTTGTGGGCGAGACACTGACCGAGAAAAGTTGTATTTCTTGCTCGAGCTCCCGCGCCAGCGCCTCGGCACGCTTCGGAGCGATGAACGCATCGCGTAGAGTTCGGCGGATTTTGCTCTTTATGCGCGCTTCATCCGTCATGAGGCGCTCAATTTGAGCGAAGACGCTGCGTGAGACTGATCAGACATGTAACCAATAGCTCAATCGCACATGGCAGATGGCTCACGTCCGTAAGCGCAGGAGGCGGAGGTATAAGTGAGAGTCCACCTTTCGACCCGAGAGCGTCGTGTCGATCTGCGTGGCATATATTGCTGCCTTCTCGCAGAGCTGGTACATTGCTTCGCGCCTCGTGTGCACACGCTGTGAAATCATCAAAGCTGGGTCGCTCTACTGTGGGAAATGGACCTACCTCTGCAAATTCCGTGATGAGTGCCGCAGAGCCGACAATCTGTCGTACGATTGGCACAGCGTCTGTGGCTTCGCGAGCAATCTTGAAGGCAAGAGTCGCGCTCTCGAGGGCTCCGGAAGCCATGTCTCGCAGCAGGCGGGTGGAGACGCAGGACTGAAGTGCGCGAGAGAAACGAAGGCTGGGCCTGACAGGTGGCGCATCGCCTACTTATACTCGAGGACCAGTGCATGCGGTTGCAGTCCCCTTGTTACCATTGGGCTTGGTCGGTGCCGATCGGACCATGAGCGGCTGCCACAAACATTGTCGTTCCCGTTAGGGCTCGGTAAATGGCTGGAGGTTTGAAACCAGGTTTGAAACTCCGGGTTTCAAACGCGTTTGAAACCCTCCTCGCGAGGCCGGAGAGGTGTTTGAAACCGCCGGAAGTATATATTTGCCTCCGGATATGGTATAGTCGATCTTGGTCACCTTCAGTGCGTGTCTTATGTCCTTCTCTTTCATACATGTACTGTTGCCGGTCATGGGATGCATACTGGAAGGTCTGTGCTGACGCTTCGGACGGCTTTAGTCCGCATATGTCCGCGGGCTCTGCTAACCACACTGTACGTAGGTGCGGGGTTTGAAACATGGTTTCAAACCTAGGTTTCAAACCCTCACGGGTTTCAAACCGGTTTGAACTCTTCGGAGGTTCGATACCGGGCCCTTGTTCCCGTGTCCGAGAGAGGAATCATATTAGTCGTATACCCAAAGGAGAACACTCGGCCCCGAGCCACCAAGAGGAGCTGTTGCTAGGCAGTTGGCGGTCTCGATTATGGCGGGAACAGCGAGATCAGCCCTGAGAGTACACATCTGCAGTGTCACTTTATTCTCTTGCTTATCACTGAGCCTGATCGTTCGCCGTGGAGCCAACCAAGAGCTTCACTGTGATCGTCTCTATAAGCTTGAATGCCCTGCTCGCCATAGCCGTTCTCCGTGTGAAGGTTATGCGTACATGCGGAAAGATTACACGCCATCGTACCGACAGATAACATATTCATCATCAGGCTGACGACACGGACCGAGTATCTGCTTCAAATCCGCAGCAATTTCATCGGGCAATGTGATCGCGTATGTCGCGGGTCTGCGTCCATCGCTATGCCAGAAGTACAGGTTTTGAAAGCCTGTACAAGGAAAAAATCAATAGTCGGACAACGATCGAAGGGATTTGAAGTTACTATATTTCGTCCCCTTCGTGTATTCGGTGTGAGTGTGAAGTGTGCATGCCATTAGAGAAGGTGGAGTTGGATTCTGCAAGAGATTGTCGCGCAGCCACTCCACCCTGACAGGCTTGTATGTAGCGCCCAGGGGGACCTCGTCGCACAACTTGTCCAGGTATTTCTGGGCATTTTTTATCGACGACGGTGCTAGTGGCATGTTCCGGCTAGCGAGGGGAGTAAACACCTGCTCCCTACAACTCACACTAAGCGACTCCCCGCGTACACGCGCCCAGATTCGTTCCAGAGTGGGACAGTTTCCTTGAGCGAGCATTCTTTCGGCCAGTATTCGGATACGGCCCTCGAAGCAGCACTCTATAGTGTCGATCTGAGATGTCGACCGGCTCAAAAGTGGGGCAGTCTACAAAGGGAAACAATACATTAACGATGCACTGTGACGGATCCTTACTGTATGAAATGCGCACCAGGGACACCGCCTTCCTCTGATTATGAGCCCCGCCGTCCCAGGGTGTGATATCATCCAGAAGTCCTATAATCGGATTTCCCGTATCGTCTACGAAGAGTATGCTTCCAGTCGGAGAGGGGTTCCATATAAGCTTGTGGTCGTTCTGCAAGTACCGCATTGCGTCCTACGGTACTCTGGTCAAAACGCGATTCAGGTGGTAGTAATGCGCGCACAAGCAGCTTGTAGGACTGCGTGGATTCAGCAAACGCACCGAGCTACGCAGAGGTGCACACACGTACCATGACCAGGTATGCAAGAGATCGATCCGCTTCGTTCGGTAGATGGATACGGTGGCGAGCTCGCCATTCTCGGTAGCTGAGAGTTCCTACCATATATGTCAGCCAAGAGGAATAGAAGTACGAGACCGTCCTATCCAAACCTGATCTGAAGACAGCGAAGTCGTTGTTGGAGCGATGGAGTCCATAGAGCACGGCGATGTTGCGATGCGAAGAGTTAACAGCGCTGGAGACGTGCCAGTGAGATACAATCTGAGACGGAGAGCAAGATCGTACGAAAGGTGTTGTATGAGTTCAGGGTATTTTGACCACGACAAGTTCTCCTCCCCTCGTTGCGAAGAGCGGGACATGCCCTCGAGGTAGCGAACCACCATCACCTTGCCGTCTACTTCCGCACTTGCCCACGTGATGACGCCGTCTTCTGTGCAACGCTCCGCAATAACCTCAAGCTTGTGCACGTCGCAATGACGCAGTATCCGAAACTAGAGTTGAAGTTTGAGCACAAAGCGAATGCCGTAGTACGATTTCCATACCTCTCCGTCGTACAAAGCTCCATCTCCGACTAACTGTGCCGTGTCCTTAGCCACGATGCTCGCATCGAGTGCCGCCGCAAGCTATCAGTCGTACCAGCTGAGCTTCAAGGTCGGGGATTTGTAGTCCGAAGAGCATACCTCGAACAGCTTGATCTCCCGGTCTAGCTCTTTGCCTAACTTCTCAGCTTTTGCTGGAGTAACGAAAACGTTGTGCATCTGCCGCAGGAATCGACTCTTGTCGCTCGCATCCTTCTCAACGACTGCCTCGATCTTCTCGAATACTCTGCAATGCAGTGAGAAATGAGGTCAGAGGGAAGGCGGCGACGGACATGAGTAATCGTTCTAGCCGACGGTGCAACTGCGCGTCGAGGATGCGCCCGCCGACGGTCATGTTAATTTCCGCGGCGTAGATGCCTGCCTTCTCGATCAGCTCATACATCGCCTCGCGCTTCTCCTGCACCCTCTGAGTGAGAACAAGGAATCAGTATCAAGCAGCAATTAACCAGCGTCTTCTTGTTCGTACCTCTGCAAACTCGGAGATATGCGCTGCGACGCCCAGGATTTGCTTCGCGATCGGGATGGCATCAGTGGCCTCGCGCGCAATCTTCAGCGCCACTGTTGCACGCTCGAGTGCGGGCTTTGCGACTGCGGGTGCGCGCCGACTACGGCGGTCCGGGTTGCTCATGGAGGGCGACGCAGGAGGATAAGGCGAAGTTGCACTGTATCCGGCGGCTGCATAAGCGAAACGAGCGGCGGGAACCAGTAAGGGTTCAGACCGGGTTACCGGCGGGTTCAGACGATGGCGTCGTGGCACAAACGTTCGAGGTCCCGGGAATTTGGTCTACGTAGGAGCTATGAGGATAGCGTAGGACCTATGTGGACGAATGGTGGCATGCAGCGTGAGCGTCGCTCATCACTGTGTCGCGGTAAAGCTGAACAAGTCCGACACAGTGGGACGATTGAGGGGTGGGAAAACAACGCTTCGCACGTGCAAACCCGCACTGGCAGATGCGATTGGGCTGTCAAATCCGACCCGGAAGGAGTGTAGTGGGTCATATCTGCGAGAAGCGTCGTTCAAGGCGGGTAGCAGACACTAAGAATTTCCGGACTGCGCAAGCAACGAATGTAGACGGTGCTTGACGGAGAATAAAGTTGAATACGCTTCGCTTAGCCAGTGGTATGCAGCCCAAGGAGCATGATCCAAGAATCCGATATGCCGCAAGCGATGTATGGGTTGCGCCGAGATACGAGCCTGGCGTCCGGTACGTAAAGAGGGAGAGCACCGTTCGAAGTCCGACTGCCCGGAATTATAGTGCCGGAACCTTCAAACTACGCATAAAAATACAGGATGGTTTGATTCAGCAATAACAGTCACACATCTGGAGGCTTCGAGATGGGAGGGTATAACCAGATCGACTCCGAATCTAAGCGTGTTTGGCTCTCCGTCTCCTCACCCGGGCTCACGCTGCTGAATTCCAGTTCTCTGTCATTACCTCCCTCGCCCCCACGCAGCAACAGTCGTACGCGGCGGGCCATATGCGGAGGAACAATAATTTGAAACTTTTCGACTCGATGGAATCCGTCCACGTCGTGTATTCTGTCGACTACGTGTTCAAAGTCAGTATCTCGCAAGGCGCTCATCGGGTCACCACACTCACTCGATACAAGATCTCCATGCTTGTTGATATGGTATGAGCAGAGCCACTCCGAATCCTCCTTATCCGCGTTGCCCGAAGAGAAAATACGCGACACCATAGCGTAGCGAAAGAAGGCGTTCGCAGGACCGGCTGCGTCGATAAGTTCCGCCATGTACTGCTCAGCTCGCGCTTTCGTCTCTAGGCCCATCGGCGGTGAATCGATAGAAAATCGTGTAGGGACGGTCACGGAGCCCTTGTAGACTTGGAGCGAGGTAGGTCGTAGCTGGGCCCAGACACTCTGGAACGTGTCTGAACCAGGTCGTCGTGATATAGCGAGAATCATGTCGTCGAAATCAGAGCTAGGGACAGCTTCTTGCCACTCCCATCGCTCGGGTGCCCAGTCGACCAGGAGCTAGTACGAAAACAGGATGAGAAACCCCGAAGCCGACCATAGCTCGGATGGACTTACACGGCATACGCAGCCTATAGTCTTCCATGCGCCATCCTTCCATGACTCCATGCCATCGATATCCTCGAAGACGCCAATACTCGGTTCCCCTAAATCGTCCACTGTGATAATTTCAGCGGGAACCGAAGAGCGCGGGGCCCATGAAGCGCCCATAGTATGCTTGACGTGTCGAGCAGCGTCCTAAGAGAAGTGAGAAGAACGGTCCAAAGCACTAGAGTTGGAGACATACTAGGATCTTGTAGGCCTTTACATCGAATTAGACGCGTGTAGAGACAACGCGGAGCAGGCATTGACTTACCATATCCAGGCGCTTCTGGATCCTTGGGCCGTCTGAGAGGTTATCAATGTGACTTGAGGCGTATTGCTTGAAGTCGTAAGTGCCTGCATTCATGTGCGTGAGGTAGAATAGGATATACCAGGCTCTGCGGCGACGCACCTGCCCTAAACGCCACAAAGGTCGTCTCCGGCCCGCCGTTGCTCCAACCGTACATTCGGACAACGTTCCGATGCCAATTTGGCAGCGTCCTATTTTCATATGAGAATCGCGACTGCACACAACTGATACTGAACGTACGATATCTTCTTGATACGCTCGGGGTACCAGCTCCATGCCGCGTCTACAGCACCCACTTGCGGCACGTCGTCGCTAGCGCGAAGGAAGCGAACGATCATGACGGAGTTGTGGATCCGTGCGCGAGCCCAGGTGAGAGTGCCTCCTTCAACTCTACACTGGCGAAGGACCCGCTCTACCTCCACATCGCAGTACCGCAGGCGCCGGAACTGCAGGCAAGACGTCAGCTCGACTCTCAGAGCAGAACCGTGACGATGCGTACCTCGCCATCGTACAAAGCTCCGTCTTCGATCAACCGTGCAGTTTCATTGGCCGCGATACGCGCATCGAGTGTCGCTGTGAGCTGCGGGTGCGTCAGCCCGAGCAGTTGGACATGGACGAGTGTGAGCCGCGAACCTCAAAGAGTTTGATCTCCCGCTCGAGTTCTGCGGCCAGCTTCTCGGCCTTCACTGGAGCGACGAACAGGTTTCGCATCCGTCGGACGAAGCGACCCTTATCACTCGCTTCCTTCGCGACAAGCTGCTCGATCTTCTCAAACACTCTGAAAAGTAATGAGCACGTCCGGTTCACGACAAAGTTAAGGACTTACAAAAGTAGTCGTTCCAATCGACGGTGCAACTGCGCGTCGAGGACACGGCCACCGACAGTCGCGTTGATTTCCGACGCGTAAATGCCCGCCTTCTCGATAAGCTCATACATATCATCGCGCCTCTCTTGTACTCGCTATTCGATCCCAGGTAAGGTCAACCGGCGCAAATCTCGTCGATCATACCTCTGCAAATTCCGAAATGTGCACTGCAACGCCTAGGATTTGTTTCGCGATCGGGACGGCGTCCGTTGCCTCGCGCGCAATCTTCAGAGCCACCGAGGTCGTCGCAAGTGGTCGGGTGCGTCTCCTGGGGCTGTCAGCGTCGCCCATGGATGGATGGACGAGGCGAACTTGCACTGCAGCCGGAGGCTGTGTATATCTGGCAGATAGCGAGAAACCAGGGCTGGGGAGACGCTCAGAAGGGTGCAATGTGTGACAGCTGATGGGATGTGGCGAAGAAAACGGCGTAGTTGCTGCAGCAACTGGTGCGAGATAGGAAGTCATTTGCACACCTGGGTGCTGAAATGTGAGGAACTACCAGGACGTGAGTTTACGCGCTTACGAATCGGAACATTAGTGTCCTACCTCTCCGACAGTCATATTCGCGTTTGCTGGTCGACGCACGTGCCTGGGGTAGTGTCGTATCCGTCCGCCCCGTTTGTGTTCTGCATGCCTTCGCGGTAGAGTCGCTAGAGCATATGTTGATGCTCGAAAGATTCTTCGAACGTTGAAGTGACCAGAGTTTGTCCAATGTGGGCCGGATAAAATTTATCCACCCGGAGATATTATATGGCCGTCCGTGACGGTAACCAAACACTGTAGGCGAGTCTACTAGTTATCCATCGACGAACGCATCCAAGATGGGTCGTTGTCGCGGCCTCGAGCAGCAGAATGCGCCAAGTGGAACGGGTTCAAGAAGCAGTTGCGGACTTCGGAGTTACCTTCCCGGGCTTGCCCTCATCAAGCTCATGTCATCGACTATCACCGCGCAACGGACCCGATCACCCGCGCCTCGACCCAATATGTAACAGCCCATATCTCGTTTCACGATATGTGTGTGACGTAGCCCTACTTATTCCTCGTACTTACAACTACTGGCAAATCTCCCCGCATTGGAGGACTTGCGCATCAGTGGCAATGCATACGCAGCTTATCGCGTGCTCTCTACCACGTGGATCGGATCGCTGCCCGGGCGATCTTGCTGCTCGACGCTTGACCTTTTTCGTTCAATGAATGCTACAGCCACCAAAGCAAGCAGCCCGACAAGCCTCGAGCGCATCGCTCTTTCCCTCTTTCCTAGGACGATGACCACATCGACGGACTCCGGCGGGTATTACTCCGTATGACCAGATGACGGAAGCACCAGTCGTGATGGAAGCACGCTCCAGCGCAAGCCTTATAATCCTGGATTCTTGCGTCTGCTGTGCGCGCGTCCCCTCGTCTCAGCGTTCATCGTACGTTACCTTCATCTACTCCAATTTCGCCCCGCTCAGTCTTTGCTTTGAAGCGTGACCTCGACGACATGAGCATGTTGGCCGACAATCGCGACGAAGGTCTCACCGTCAGCAAGCGCTCATCTCTCACTGCCTTCGGTGACGACGCCGTCAAGGCCAAGGACCGCTCTGGCCATGTTCAGGCCCATGTCCAGGTCTCAACTCAGGAGACTGAGGTGGACGCGGAAAAGGGTGCCGTGGTAGTCGCACCGGATATCAGTCCGTACGGCGCGCACGTGTTTGCCGATGGCGGTCGCAAGGCGTGGCTCACAGTCGCTGGAGCGTACGCAACTCTCTCAGTCTCTACATTCCTCCCACCTCACCCGACTCCGTCACAGATGGCTCATGATGTTCGCGACTTTCGGCCTCGTGTCATCCTTCGGTATCTTCGAGGGTACGCCCGCAGCCAACGTCCGCAGGCATCTTCTCACGGGCATTCGTGACCGGCAGATTACTACGTACGCAACTTCCACAAGGAGGCGTCCGATATTGCGTGGCTTGGATCCCTCCAGCTATGTCTCATGTTCACAATGGGACTGGTCGTCGGGAAAGCATTTGACGAGGGATACTTCCAGTGCGTGCTTCTTCACTGTGCCTCCGCTCCTTCCTACTGAGAGTTCCCCTGGCCTATCCGGCGCGCGCACAACTCGCAGTAAGTTCTGCCAAATCTGACTGCCGAATTGAGCACTGCCATTTTTTATACTGCCAAATCTGTAATTGTAATTATAATGCGAGATTTGCAAATTGGCGGACTGCCATTTATTTTCAACTGCCAAATCGGATTACTGCCAAACTCCAAACAGCTGCCAAATCCTGAGTCGCCACAGAATGGCAGTACTTCCAAATTTGGACGACTGCCAAATCCAGGGACGTCCATTTTTGACACCTGCCAAACTCTGCAGCCGAATTCAATTGCTGCAAGACCGCGTGTCCTGCTGTGAACGACCTCCGGACCCAAACATCAGCCGGGATGCGAGAGAAGACGAGGGATTACGGAAAAGAAAGCTATCACAGCAGTAAGGCCGCACTTGTGCGACCACGTGCCGTCGCATGTCCCTGGCGGGGGGTTCGGGGAAGAGAGGAAGCGGTATGTGCCAGCATCTGTGCCACCGTGATGGTAGAAATAGGGATGGAGGGGCCCGTGATGGTGGAAGGTCAAGAGAGATTTTCGGAGTCAGAAATTCTCGGGATGCGCTTGGCACCACGGCCGCCACCACAAGCCACGAGCATTCAACCACGCCGGGAAGTCGCCACAGCCGCCACAGAAGCACAAAGAAGCACAATAACAGCACCCAATGCGTCAAAGACCATGCTAGCTGCGCTATCTTTGACCGTCAACATTCAATCGTCATGAATGCGCGATGCGCTCGAGCTCTTGGAAGTCGTCCTGGGCGTTTTTCCGGGCCTGGTTGGAGCGTCGCTGGTGCGCTCCGGACGAGCCTTTATGCCCAGTCAAGTCCCGCCCCGTCAAAACCGGCCAGGACCTGCCGTTTCCCGCGCCATTCAGGGATGGCAGGTCCTGTCAGGATCTGGCATCTTTTTGTCCATAAGGGTAGGTCAAATCCTGTCAGGACCTGTCGCATCCGCGACTTTGCTGCGAATGATAGGTTTTGTACGTTCCTCGCTGGGGCTGGCTTTCATTCAGGACTTGCTTGCTGCATTGCTCGTTCCACTCCCATGTCCACAGAACGCAATTTATTTCTATACTGAGTACACAGTCAAACGCAGGGATGAGATGAGCGCAGCGTGTACAAGATCTGTGTGATGCAATCAGTACGTAGACCAGACGCAAGGACGGACGGACTAGGGGACGTACTGTAGCACGAGTGTCCGGAGATACAGAGTTAGCCGCGCACGTACGCTCTACCCGTATATCGCGACGCGTTGGTTGGATGGCAAGTACATACCTAAAAGAGAACAAGTGTCAGTGGCGCGTAGTCTAACGCAACACAGCACAGCACGTCGCGCAGCCTTCGCAGCGGCGAGCTGAGAACGGAGGTGAATGAGGAAGACTATCGACGAGCGTGTAACGTACCTCATTTGTGCGAATAGGGCGCGCAATACAGCACGGCGCAGGAGGGTTTCTGGCGTGCGAGCGAATACAGGTGTTGTAAGGGTTCGTGCGCCGTCATCCTAAGCGCAGCGAGCGCAGCTACCCACGCGACAGAGACAGCTCGGGTTCGTGCACGTACGCGGGGACCTGCAGAGGGATGGGTCGCGTCCCGTCGCTGCCACGCGATGATGGGCGCGCGCACGAGTCAGCCCGTCGCGCCGTACGTGCAGGGCACTGGGTCAACCTGCCCAGTACCCATAACACGAAGGCAGCGCCAGGCGAGAGCGGGAAACAGAGCGGGGCGGGCGGCGGCGGCAGCACGCAAGACGGCGGGGATGCGGGGGACTTCGCAGAGAGTGACGGAGCGGGCTTCGAAGGAAGTGTGCGTTCAAGTCCCCGCGCGCACGAATGTTTCACTCCACCGTCCGCAGAAGAGTCACTCCAGCCAAATTCAGAGCGAACGCTGGCGAAGTTGTGCGAAAGTGAACAAGAATAGATCACCTCGACGAAAATGACAGGTTTTGTCAGGTAGGCCTTAAAACTGACAGGTCCTGACGGTTTTTGACGGGGCGGGACTTGACTGGGCTTTATGCCCGGAAGGTAGTTAGATTCGAGACGATGCTGACTGTGTATCTATACTCACCAGAACAATCTGCGGTACGCGGGCGTCAAGGCTCTGAGGAACTTGACGCCATGTTCACTCGCGACCGTGCAAGTGCGCTCAGATATCGTGAGCAAAGCGAGCAAAGAATCCATGGATTTAGGTTGCAACATACCAGATATCCTGTTGGCGAATGCAGTGAGGTTCGATGTCGCGTTGTACGGCGGGCGATGTCGGCTCGCGCGAGACGAGCGCAGTACGTACGAGACTTTAGGTCAACTTGAGTAGTGCTTATTGCTGTGCTCTATCGAGCTTGTCGTAAGCCGGAGGGAAAGCAGTACAGTATCGGCGTGACGGGGACGGGAAGAGATGCTAGAAGTCGAAGGTCGGACTTCACCGACCGCGAAGTTTGCGCGCTCTTCTGACCGTACACACTGTCTCAGAAAGATTATACACGCCCTCAATCGCTGCAGAGGTATATAGAGTACCTTCTGGTGAAGCTATATTTTACTCAATGTCTGCCACAACCCGTACAGGCGCGCGCAAACTCTCCGACCTTGTCCACCCGCTACCCGCGCCGGTTGCGCCTGCAAACCGTCACCAAACACAATTGGAGCAGCTTGTGCAGTCACTTCTTACTCTTTACGACCTTCTTCGCTCGTGTTGCTCTGAAACGCACTCGGCTTGATTCCAAACGACAGCAGGTTTTGTCACCTCTTCATAACTCTCTTCCTCGTACCAACCAAGTACATGTAGCGGCCGGCACCCTCGAACGGTAGAGACACGGATCGGGATCGGGCACAAGATGACTGCTCGTGTCTGACAGTGGTCAGGTCTTTTGAGGGATCCTTCCTTCGAGACGAGGTCCAGAAAAGAGCGTGGCGATAAACCGGATCGCCGCTTGCACCGAGAAGGACGCCGGCAAGGGGGAGGTCAAGGCCATGTGCTCATCTCCGGCCACGTAGAGCGAGCGCGCACGACGTGAATCTGCGAAGAGCGTCAGACGTGCAGCGGACGAGCCTCTGACAAAGTACGCACCTGGATAACGAGCTCGTGCTCGTCCCCGAGCTCTTCCAACGCGCTGAGCGCACGGACGTCCGACGCGCGTCTTGGACGCCTTCCGGACGGGTCTCTTGCGCTCTGGACGGCGCCGTCAGTGGCGTGCAAGACGACGGTGCTTGCGACAGCAAGTACCTCGTGATTTACTGTAGTTCAATGTTCAACAGCTTCACATTCCGCAATATTTACGGGATACAACTCAGTCATGTAACAGTCGGGATAAGTAGATACTAATACATTAAGACATGTCCGTATCAAATGCGTCCTTAGCGGTGCGAGTGAGAAGGGCCAGCTTCAGACGCTGGTGGGCCCATGTACGATGGGCGACGAATGAGCGCTTCATCCAGCTGCTGAGTAAGCCTCTTCATCTTCTTCTTGGCACGCTTGTTGTTGTCGGGATCGTTGTCGGAACCGTCATCGTCGTCGTCGCGCCGCCGTCTAAGCGGCCGAAGAGCAGGAGGAGGGGATCGAGAAGCACGCTCGGTCTCTTGCACGAAACGCGCCCAAAGACCGGCAGGAGTACGACCCGCATAGAAATAGCGACGCGTGACGGCCTCCGGAGCGTCGAGGACTGCCTTCCAGAGAAGGGCTATGAACTCGTGATCGGCGTCAGATTCTGCACAGTCCGGGAACGCAGCGGCGAATGCATCCCCGACCGTCAGACCAGCCTCGCGCTTGTTGTAGTAGATACCGAGGCCCCGCTCCATATCGAGGAAGTGAGAAAGAGGAAATGCGACTCTCATGTCGTCATTGCCGGTCACTTCAAACCGAACTCGACCGTTGAAGACCGGGACCGTCGTCTTGAGCCGAATAGACACGTACTCATGGCCGTCGAACCAGGTCATCGTCTCGGGGTCGATATTAGTCGTTCGGAGAGCCGCGTGAGCCTCCTCCGGCTGAAATACGAGGCACAAAGTACCGTGTATAGCGATGACCTCATGCTCGACGGTGATATGCTGTCAAACTGTCAGATACAGTATTACAAAGGGTCAGAGGGCTGTATGTACCTTGTTGACGTAATGAATCTCTGCGATCACCTTCTCAAAACCGAACGGCACACGCACGGGCAGCCGAAAATCGAAGGCGTAGACGTTCGCGGAATGGCGAGCGTCGTCGTGGTCATGCGCGCCACAACTAACGGGGAGGTCGATACAATGCGCCTTGCAGAGGTTGAGCACACAGTCCGAATGGCGACGCTTGTTGCAGGCCGGATGCGTGCAGTGCGATGAGTTTACACCAAGAAAGAAGATTTGCCCGCCGAGCTGCTCCACAGCGACTAGTTCATGTCGAGGACACTAAATGCTGCATCAATAAAATGGCCAAGAAGGCTCCGTAATGGTGGGGACGCACCTTGAGCTCGTAGTACTCCTGGCTGAGGGCGAGCGTACGCGTCAGGCCAGAACTACAGATGCGGCAGCCCGGGCGAGATGCCGGACCGATATCACGACGAGAAACAGAGGCGTAGTGGTGATGCAGCATTGTCAAATATGGGACGATGAGGGGAGTTGTGACGAACTCGGCGGGGGTACTCGAGCTCAATTTATACGTGCACCTGTGGCACTCACTGTCTCAGATTTCCGACCGCAAAGCGCACCAAGTAAGCGGCTTACCACAGCCTACCACAAACATTGAAGACTGTTCTTGCGCTTTGAAGCGGTGATCAAAGTGATATAGGGGTCTTCGCCAGTGGTCGGTGGTCTCAAGGTAGACAAGAGCGCGATGATCGGCAGTGACGGAATAGCCTAATAGGGACACAGCTCGCAAACGAGCTTTCTGTCGACCACGGCTGATAAGTATACAATATCCGTACTGCGGCGTCGGCACGCCGGGCTCCTGAACCCCACTGACGAAGCGTAGAACATTACTTGTATTCGAGTCCAAAGTTGTGTGCGCGCTATGAGACTACAATTCCACGCGGGAAATGAGTCGTACGCAGCGTCAACCGTGAAACTATGCACCAGAGAATCAGCTGTAAGGCACATATGTGTACATGGTGAACAGAACGGGCCTTTCAACGCACCGCCAGGGCGCGCAGGCGAGTGTGCTCAGCGCGCAGCTCGCAACAAATTCGCGCACTGTTTCATAAGGCGTCCACGCTCCGTTCTTCGAGCCTGAGCGTCAAGCTGAAGTTCAGAAAGAAACGCTGTCCCACCTCCGCACAGCTAGATGCAGGAACGCAAACCAAAAGAGGGAGAGCGTGCCCGGCATCGGCCCGAACATCGGTCGCGGTTGAAACTCAGATCCAACCTCTCTGAGACTCTCAAGTACGGTTCATCCCAGTTTCAATAATACTTTTGGTCGATTCTAATATTATACCACGCTGTGTAAGGTACAATCTTGTCGTGCAATGTCTAATTCTACACCCAGTCCCGTGTATGTCTCCCTCGTTCAGCTCCTTACCGAACCCATAGTCGAAGCGTCCCCTCATTCTCGTCGTGTTCTTCTTCTCTATGAGTCACCCACAGGCGTGTCGTGTATGTGATCTCGCGGTTTGAACCATCGCTGATCCGCTCCAGTGGCACAGCAAGGAGTCCGAGACGTTCGAGGTCATTAGCGCTGAAGTCTCGCAATCGAACCGTGCAATCGTTGATTGCAATGCGCCGACGCCGGACATAGCAAATCGCAAATTCCATGACCTGTTCAATGTTAGTTGTTAACGCACATGGTCATTGGCACAAACCATACCTCGTGCCTATGGATCACAGTAACAAACAGTCTCAGTAGCCCAAGCGTACGCCAGTCTCGGTCAACGAAGAGCTCTTCCGCCGTCAGGGTCGTATGAAGTGCGATTTCGTGTCCGGATAGCTTGATCTTGAAACTTACGACCGCCGAGTTCGAAGCGCGATCTTCCCACTCGAAAAACTCGCGGTCTTCACCTGCGTCGGGATCGTCGAATGCAGGGTGAGGGTCGACGCCGGCTCGGAAAACCCACAGTCTGTCCCTCGTGAACCCACTCAGAAGAAGAGCTCGCCGGGCTGCGGGCGTAATGTCCGAGAGGTTGAAGGTGTTGTCGATGGAGTATGGGACTTGCACGCGCGTCTCTCGTGTTGCACTGCCGTCCTCACGAACAGGATTTGCCTAATACGGAGTGAACAATCGTCAATACTGCAGTAAAACCTAACTCTTACCTTCCACCAATGCTCGCATACAATCCGCAGGTTCACCGGCTCGTCAAGCGCATCAACGTCAATGACCTCGCGCCCTTGATTATTGTCGTCAACGAGTGCATCGACATCGATGACCTCCAGCGGCGACCGGTCCCGGTAACCAGGTGGATCTCCGTCAATGGCGGCGGGAAAGGGGTTGTCGTGTGAGGTGTCCATGCTCGGCGTCGAGCTCTGGCCACGTCGACCAGGCTATTATATACAGGCGACTAAAGCGACATTGTGGTTCTGGTATCTTTTGCATTGCTGAACAAAAGCGGTCAAGCGCGACGCAGAAACCATCGAACCACTTGTGGTGCACTATATGGTTTCTGGTAGACGCATTAGCTTTGATATTGGTGGTAGTAAGACATTAAGACAGTGTGTGCCCGCAGCAGATCATGGATCGCGCAGAACAAGCTGCAGATGACACCCGACCACGGACCGGAAGCTGAAGCACATGCTTGTCTTCACAGAACTCGTCCATCGTCCTGCGCAAACTGCAATCCCACATCGACTCCTTTGCGTCACGGACTACGCGGGATGCGAGAGGAGGAGAAGGGAGCGAACGGGGAGGAAACACGCCGGAGAGGAGGGCGAGGGAACATAAACGACTGAACAAACCTTCACCCGCCACAGCATCCGAACATCCGGCCGCTTCATCCGCCCGACGCCATAGCTCATCCAAATGACCCCATCGTTCCCCCTCGCGCACTCGACGCCCTCGCTCGGTGCCCATCCGTACCGCGCGAGCAACTCGTCCATCGTACTCCTTAAACTCCAATCCCCACCGCGTCTCCTCCTCTTCAACCAGTCCAGAAGAAGATGTCAGCGCATCTCCATAAGCGCCGCTTGTCGAACGAATTCGGCGCGCCAGAGGCATTAGGCCGAATACGCAGGATAGTCCACATGCGCGTTGCGTCGAGCGTCCTAAACAGCTCGCTCATGGCGGTATTGAGCTGCGTCCCGATACTGTACACTTTCCTCGGGTCCAGCTCAGCGTACGCGTTCTCGTCGCTGACAACACCCTCGAACGGGCAAGGCGCGCGGATCGGACGCGAGACGGCTTGCGCCTGCGTGACGGTCGTCGGGTCCTTCGAGTAACTCTCCGCCATGAGACCGGGGCCAGAGAAAAGCTTGGCGATGAACGGCTCGCCGCCCTCTTCAGCATGCACCTCCTCTTCTACCGGATCCAGCGTCCTCTTCTTCGTCTGCACCGGCGTCACAGTCATCATCTCGACATGGTCGTCCGACATAGGCGTCACGAAAGGATCGCGCATGGCCGATGCTCCGCGGGCCCATTGAGCAGCTCGGCGGGGATACCAGCAGGTGGAACGAGGAGCCCCGTGACGCCGTGGAGCGCGCGCTGAGCGGCGTTGCGCGTAGACGAAGACTGGTCGCAGCATGGCGAGCTCGGCGAAGACTCGGACCGAAGGACGAACGGCGACGACTTCAGCGGCATGGGCGAAGAGGAAGCAGGCGCGGCGAGACGGGACGGCGAGTTCGTGCGGTCTTTGGTGAGCGGCGATGTTGGAGTCGACGGGCAGATGGATAGGGATGGACGGCGAGGAGCGAGGGTCGAGCTGCAATAGGAACTGTTAGATTGCGCTGCACCGTCGCGACGAAGCGGAGACAAACCTTGAATATCCAAGAACGTCCTCGAGCAGCGCGCGCGCTGCTTGCTCTCTTCGACGGGCTCCTCGACCTCGACGCGCATCTTTCGGGCAGCCGCTTGTTGATAGCGCGCAGAATGTCCAGCATCTTCTCGACGCTCATCGTGCGCAGATCATCCTGGGTCGGCATGCCTTCCATCCTGCAGTCGCCGGGCGTCAGCGAGGCGAAAGAAAAGAAAAGGAGTCAGGGGCGACATACGGGGCAACGACGACGGGGTCCTCATCGTCTTCAAGCTGCATCACATTTTGCTCTTGCAGGTCGCGGTTCTGGTCGTTTGTCTTGGAGGAGCACGCGAGCCACGACCGCAGGAGAGTGACTTTGCGCTTAGGGGTACGCATCGCCGCCGTTGTGGCCGTCTTCGAGTTGTTGGTCTTGAGCGAGAACGGGTTGTTGGACGAGAGGAATGAGAGGCTCGAGCGCGCGCGGCGGTGTGCGGTTCGGTTAGGCGACGGCGAGACCGTCATCGTGGTCGGTCAGTTTGGTGGGAAGTAAGAGGAAGAGATGCGGGAACGGGAAGCCCCGCCGGCTCGCGAAGGAAGCATAGGAGCGCTGTTTCGAGTACGTCCGTGCGCTCGAAAAAGTCCGCGCATCGGAAGTGCACAAACCGGCATAGTGATTGATCCCAAATATGAGCGTCTTGGCCTCGTGTTGTTAAAGCAGCCGGGACGTGGTGTAGCTCGAGTGACAGTCGAATGTGCACCAAACGCGCCGGAGACCATGAACGAGCTCGTCGCCGCCGGACGATGAAGGCGGCTGATACCAACAACGCCGTCAGGCATGACGAGTCCACGCTCGTGTACGCCCCGGAGTAGCTCGACGCACGACGGTCGCCACGCTCAGCACGCTGATCCCATCGTATGCCATCTACGCCGCGTTGGGCGCCTGCTCGTCAAACACGCGCGCAAAGACGTGCGCCCTGGACAAGCTCGTTGCAGAATTTGAATCGCAAACTCGTCGAAGCCATTCTGACCGTACTGCTGAATGAGTGTTGCACTGATTGATGCAGCGTGGTTGGAAGCCGGGCTGGTCGAGCAAGACGACCTGCGTGAAAGGCTGTTCCGCTGCGGGCACGAAGGCGAACAGGATGCAGGATGGCATAGAGGTCCATCGCAAGACGGTCGCATTGCACGTGAGAAATGTCGGCGTCGAGGAAGACGTTGTACGCCTCGCGCTCAACATAGCTGGTACGCGTCGTCAACGCCTGCGTGAGAGCGTCCGGCGCGACGCCGAGCAGGTGGTATATTGCGTCGAGCACGGGAGGTCAGCGACATGCGCGCTCGTCGAGAGCAGGTTGGAGGTTGCCGAGTTAACTGGAGTGCGATGTGTACAGTGCCGAACCAGGTGTACTTGCGCTGCCGTGTCGCGATCTTGGCTGTGCGCTCTTTGCGCCCCATGCCACGCAGCCTGAGATATCTACGACGCGCAAGTCAGCTACGTGCATGCGAGAGGGCAAAGAGCGTACCACCAATGCTGAAGAGGTCCGGTGCGGTACCCGGTAAGGACGATGAATAGTGGCGTGCCGAAGACATGCGAGCGTGAGGCTGCGCTGCACCGACAACGAGAAACTGTGCGCTGGCGGACAATGCGTCCGCGCCGGGCACAGGCACCCGATGCACGACGCAATGCGTGCGAAGCGAGTACGCAACGAGCTCGTTGGATCTTCGGCGCGTGATAAGACCGAGTAACGGGCGCTGGTCCGCCCACGCGTCGTCATCGCCCTCCGGTGTCGGCAGGATCACAGCGCGCAGGACGCTCCCGAGAGACAACGCGAGCGTATTGAGGTTAAGCACCTCGCGTATAGACGCAAGATTCGACACGTCCCACACCTGGACGCCCGTGGCGTAATATTAGAATGAGAACCCTGCGCTGCACGTTCAGCGCGCAAGTCATGGTGCGGTGCACGCGCAGACACACCTGGTGCTGCCCAGCTGGTCCCACGCTGCCGAAACAATCTCATCCTCGTCCTCACGCATGCCGTACACAGACGTCACGTTTGACAGCGGCGCGACGCCGTCGTCCTCTACGTCGAACGGATTATCGTCCAGACCCGTGCCGGAATAGGCAGTGGTGGGCGAGGGCGCTGCTGGGCTAAACCCTTGTGATGGACTCGCCGCTGGTCGAGCAGCGGGGTGGGCGAAGATGTGCGTGACGGCGGGGAGGCGCACAGGAGGAATATCGACCGTGTGCTGCGTGGCGAAAGCTTGACCGTAGGCCTCAACCAGGCTTCTTGCGCTGTGTGCGCGGTCAGTAGAGAGTAAAGCAGCAGCACTTTATGACATACCCAGGGGCACTGGCACGCTCCAGCACGCTCGGCGGCGCTGCCGAAAATTGTCATTAAGCCGTTGCCTTAATGGCAAAATCGCGGGCGCAGTATTGGCGCAGTAGAAGTTGAACGACGCGTGCGTTGAGCAGATGAACGGGTGGACCGGCAGCACCAACGGCGCGCCATGGTCCAGCCTCGTGCATTGCGCGGGATAGGTGCAGACGTCGGGCGGGTGGGCAGTGAAGACGCAAAGGACAGCCCTCCGGGTAGTCGGTAGCACCCGCTCGATGCGAGCAGCGCGTACTCGGACAGGCCCTCGAGGTTGAACCGGTCGGGACGTCGCGCCGGCGACGCAAACGACTTGCCCGCGCCCTAGAAGAAATTGAGAAATATGAATATAACGGGCTGTAAGCGCACCTGAGTACGACGCTCTGGCTTTGCTGTGTTTTGCAAAAATCGACTCAATTGCGACGCTCTGCACGCGGCATCCGCGCAGGACGAGCTCGAGCGCAACCAAATGCGGGCACACCATTCAAGGACGAAGACGCAGTTTCACCCAGTCAGTCTGACCGGCCAGCGAGTCAGAGATTAGGGCTACTTGTACGCCCCGGCTCGCGTAGTAGTGAATGCATGTGCGTGCGCCAGGATGCGAGGCGGGAGCAAGGGGGAAGAAACGGTCGCATCCTGCCGACCCTCGAGGTTTGCTCTCCCATATGCCGTTTCCGGGACTGAATACGAGCAATTTCGTTCTGGGAACGTGTTGCTGTATTCATTGGCAACAGTTTGGGCTCTTGTACGCAATTTTCCGCTTCGAGACGCGATAGGTACAAGAGCAGCTGCGCTCGACTGAGCGGCCTTTGAGCGCTTGAGCTCGGGCATACAGGAAAGACCCACCCTGACCTTTGCATAGGACATGTCGGCGCGCTCTCGCAGAGCGCAAGACGTGCAAAGACCTGCAAAGTCCGAAGTCTTGTCGATAGGCCGGCTCTCATAGAGTGTAAACGCGAAGTGCTCTGGAGCGCGCATGGGCGCTCTCGTAGTTACAAGCGCGCGACAAATACTCCCGACCGTCGTTTTGGACCAACCCTTCGCGCCGTCCGCAGAGATAATACGAACTGTATTCTCTATGAGGAATGCTAGATATGACTCTCAAATAGTATTATACGCTGTCTCCCGCTCTTAAATACCAAGCCTGGAATTTATCTCGAATTTCTTTGAATTACCGGCCGGCTCCGGGACCCTCGCTCACTATCAATTCATGGTATGTTAGCGTAGACTCAGACAAAACGTATTGTAGCACTTGATGGTCTTAGGAATATTCTGTCATATTGTCCCGAAGAGAGAAAGTCATCCCATGTGAAGATTACTGTGAGTCTCTCGCCGATCCCAGATGCGCGTGCGCACCCGCATACTGTAATTTGTAGCTGAATACGCACGAGATTGTCCAGTACAGTTCATCCCAACTTCGAAAGTACTTCTGTTATGCTACGATTTCAGGCCATGTAAAGTACAGGTTACATATGACAGTCTTGTATGCGTCGCGTCGAGCGTACCCTGTACCTCGTCCACAGCGGGCTTGAGCTGCGCTGTAATGAACACCGTACACTCTACTCAGGTCGAGCTCCGTAACCATTCCCATCGGCGTCGCACCCTCCAACGATATAGACACTTGAATCGGAACGCGAGATCACTTGGGCATGGGCGATCCTCGAGTCCTTTGGATGACCTATACTGTTGTTGCTCCTCAACACTATAGAGACTCTTGGCAATCTTTTGACCCTAAAGCGGGTAATTCACGCTCTGAAACGAAGATGCAATACGCGATTTGCGAGGCTTCTCCGGCAAACACCGGGATACAGGGTCCAGCGCACGGATAAAGCTCCCGTGTTGTGCGTGCGCTGGACCCTGTATCCCGGTGTTTGCCGGTGAAGCCTGCCGAATCGCGCATTGCATCGTCGCTGCGGAGCGTGAATTACTCGCGTTAGGGTCAAAAGATTGCCAAGGATCTTGACTATACTTGTGCACAATTAAAGTTCGTATTCCACAACTGCACGCTGAGTTATTCATATAGCTTTCGCGGGGCAACCCACTACATTTCCGGAACAACTGAACATGAGCGATAACGCGCAGTTCTCTGTGATATATGGGTAAACTGAATATAATTATACATGAATACAAATCGTGAAAGCCCCTCTAGGTGCCTGCAGAAGTCTTTGTCAACCTCAGTCGTCGCTGGCGGTTCCACAAGCACAGAAATCTGTGGATGTAGATAATGGCGTGGCGTTGACTCATGTAGCGGATCGACTTGCGAATGCGCTTGAGCCCCGAGTTGCCGAACTCGGCTGCGCTGGAGTTGACTGCTGCGAGTTGGGGGTCGTACGCCGCGTACGTGCTAAGAAAGCACGCAGCAGAGCATGACTTGTGCCCCAATGAGTGAAACTTATCGATAAGGAAATGGGTATCCATGAAGAATTCCGCCTCTCGCATCATGCAATAGGGTCCGAGGGCGCATGCGAAGTCATAGATCACGTACTTCGGTGCCACCTTCCAGCGCGTGTAAAGTGCCGAGAAGACATCGTCTCGACCTTCTCCTTCCGGGATGCAGTGAAATCCCAGACATACGCCATGCGTGCACCAGAAGCCCAATATACCGCCAGTGTAACGCTGCGAGCTGTACTCTGCGAAGTACTTGTTGCACCCTATGCCGTCGGAGCCGGAGACGATGTTACGGTCGATTTTGCCGTCGTGAGGCATTGCTTTGTACTTCGGGCGTTCGCGGACCTGTGGCATGCTATAGAAGCACCCAGTCTTTACCACCGGTTAGCGTGCCCGAGCTAACAATTAGTACACTGCGACTTACCTCAGTCCAATCGCCTTCGTCGACCTTTTGTTCGGGTTCAACACCGTGAACCCGAACATATCCCCATGCGTACTGTGCTCCTCCAAGAATGAACTCGGCCAGATTTGCAGCGTCATTGAGTTGTTGATCTGTAGCGGTATCCAGCCCAGAATCCACGGTTGTGCTACCCGCAAGTGCTTCGACCGCCTGAGATGCGACCACGCCGAATGCGGGAATCGATGTCGTCAATCTGTGTGCGTACTGGGACAGTATCTCGGCATCGATCTCACTCTTGCGAGCCTCCTCGAGGAACAGTTCTAGAGCTGCCCATGTAGGGACGGGTGCAAACTGCAATACGGACTCATGCGCGACTAACTGGTGCACTGCATCAATAGATCGTTGCGCACACTTCCATACGACATACCTGGAGTAATAGCTCGAGCCAGTTTTCGATCGAGTGGCTCAGGCCATCTGGAGCGGCAGGGATTACATACGCCGTGAACAACTCGCCCAGTGTAGTGTTGACCTCGCCCAAGCGCTCCGCAATATCTTGCAGGGCATCGTCGTCGTACGCAGCGGTAGACTTCTTCTTCGTCTTCTTTCGTCCTTTCGCTGGGAGCTGATCCGCATCGACAGTCATATCCTGAGCCTCGCCATTGCTGCTACCGCCTCGAAGACGCCAAGTGATCATGCCCAGCGCCTTGAGACGCAAGTCACGGTCTTGGACAAGCTGCAAGCCCTGCCCCACCTTGGGCGGCTTGACCTTGTTGTGACGTGGAGACGACGAAGTGACATAGTTCGGTGGGCGTAGCTTTGAGGTGCGCTTCCTACGCTGGAACGCAACGGTGACGCCATCGGCAATGACAACGTCGGGGTGATCTCCGCATTTATCGCAGCGAAAACTGTCGCCGCAGGATTGGAGCTGGACGAAGGAGAAGTACGCAGTGCGAAATAGATCGTCGCCCATGAAAGGAAGCTCAGACATGTATGTCGCGTACTCTGCCTGGGTCGCGGTGTAGAAAGCATGGAACGTGGTCTCGCTGTTCAGGAATGAGGCGTCGTATTTGTTGAACAGGGCGTGGGTAACGAGTGTTGTGTTATTGAGGTTGAAGACGCCAAGGTTGCCTAAATCTGGACCCGCATTACGCTTACACGTCGCGCAAGGCCGCACGTCGATCTGCGCCTCGAAAGCGCCCCCGACATCGAACACTTTGCATGAGAGCGTGGTATTGTCGACGTCGGAATCAATGTCCGCACCACAGCGGCAGTATGCGGTAGCGTGGTCGAGTCGAAAGTGCCGGGGCAGGGGCCGAACGTACGAGTAAGGTCCTGACGTCGCATCGTCTGCAACGCCCGTCCGAGCCCATGCTGGTGGGCCAATGGGTAGTCGCGAGATGCTACGCTCGTCCAACTTCTGCTTCTCCGCCATAATGTCTGCATAATCCGCTGGCCAAGAGTGTCAGGAGGAAAGACAGTGAACATCTCAACGTACTCGGTGCCTGATAGGTATTCTTCGGTTCTTCGTCGTCCTCCGCAAGCGTATCAGGGAGAATTTCCATTTGTCGGAGCTTCGTACGCGCCGCTTCGACGTGCTTGCAATTACTATTGTGCAGACACTTACGACAGGTCCAGATCCCGCCGGTGACGCAGTGACCAGAGTGCTGTACGAGGATACGCGGCCCAGACGGTCCCGAGACGCGGGCTGATACGCTGAAGAGTGTTGTGAATTTCTTGTGGCTGTCATTGTCCTTCTCGTCGGGCTCGTGACTGAATGCAACACAGGTAGGATCCACTGCCAAAGCGTGAGCGCTTTGCAGGGACAAGTGCGCTGCAGCAGTCGAAGATTGACTCACAACTAGGACTGAAGAGCGTACTCTCAAGCATGTCGCTCGCGATGACTCTGACGTGGACACAAGACTTGTAGAGTTTGTTTTGTGGACAATGCGAACACGAGAAGACAAGTGTCATGTCGTGGTCCCTCGTCGCAGTCACATGCGTCCACTTCGTCCAACCTGTCTGGAATCGCGTAAGGTTGAGTTGAACAGTAGAACGTGTGGTGCACATACCTTTCTGCGATTGAACGAAACATTGTAGACCTCTGCTATCCATGTACGAGCGTCGATCTGGATGAGCTCAACCACATCGTCCTTGAGCAGGCCTCGATACAGGTCTAGTTCTTCGCCTGGCGGTAGCCACTTCTCCGAGCCCTGCGCAGGACGACGAACAGAGGCAGTGGTAGTCTGTTTCTTCTGAGTCGGAGCCTTGGGCTTTGGAGTCGTAGGTTCTTGACGCGGCTTTGCGACTGCATTTGCACCGCGACCAGCGCGAACGGGACGGTTGCGCAAAGGGACCTTTCTTGGGGGTAGAGCAGACGGATTGTCTTGCGACATGGTTGTCGAACGTGGACAAGGTGCTGCGAGGCGGGACTTGTGGCGGCGACCGCGTTCCGGCATGAGCGCTTATCACGCTTTGACCTTCGTGTTCAAACCACGGATTATCCGACCACGCGCGAATTATATGGTACTTAAGCACGGCACTACTCAACTCGAGGATTCGGACCTCTTACTGCCGCTTTCCCACCGTTGCCATCCCAAATGCCGCCACAACGCAAACGCGATACACCTACGACTGCGACCTCAGCATCGTCAAAGAAATCAAAAGCCAGCAACATACCTGCTCCTCCCGCACGCGAGCCACGTCGTTCGACACGCCTCGATCCCGCGCAGAAACAGTTTCAGGCATCAAAGGCGAAGGAGTCCAGCGATTCCGAGAGTAGCCTCAGCGAGCTCTCAGAAAGCGGCGGGAACAACATTGTCGCTGGACCTGGCAGCAACGACAACATCGTCGATGAGAGTAGCAGCGAGGATGAGGATTCGCCACCCAAGCCACCCAGTCCTATCCGCCAGAAAACGCGTTCGCGTACCATCCTCGCTGCCACTGGTGCACCAACTCCTCCGCTCGCCGTCACAGCACGTACAACTAGCCGAGGTGGAGGCGGTCACGGGCCGGTTCGTGGTCGCGGTCGCGTTGTTAAGCAAGGCCGTCGCAGCACTGCGGACTTAGATAAAGACAATGTCGAAGACGAAGCACACACCAGTGTGACTGAAGAGCGTCACTCGCCCGCTCCGCCCGAGTCGCCTGCGCCTCCCCGTCAGACCGCTCAGCGTCGTAAAGAGTGGAGTGACATTGCGCATCAATCGGTCGAAGGTCGTTTGCAACAGGAGAAAGCAGCGTTGAGGCGCGCTATGACGAAGAACCCCGCGAACTCGCCGACTCCAACCGCGCACACCACCCCTCGTGCCCACACGCAAGACCCGCACCGTCTTGCTACGCCCCGTACCGATCACAGGGATGGTGGGTCCCCAGCGTTCCATGCTGTTCGTCCGCCGCGCGCACCGTCTGCAGAGGTTGCATCGTCTACGAATCAATCAGCTCTCGCCCTTTTACGGTCAAGTCCTCCCCGACCGTCACCTATCGTGCGACCAGACTCTGATATGGATGTGGACTTCGCACCGCCGGACGAGGACGACAACGATCCGCCCATTGTGTCTTCTACCACGGCGAGCGCCGCGATTGACGGCCAGGGCCAGTCAACCACGACGAAGCGACCAAAGCATCGGCTGCCGGGATTCAACTTGGGCGACATGGACCCAACACCCGAGGGGCCGAAGGAGAGCAGCGCGCACAAGACCTGGATCTGGCCTGCTTATAAGTACGGTCCTGAAGGCGACAAGACGAAGATCTGTAAGCAAATCAAGGTGCAGAGAGTAACGTGATACTCACTGTCGTCGTTAAGCTGTGTCGCACTCGGGCAACTTTCCCAGTCAAGTCCTGTCTACCGACGACATGAGTAGCCGGCAGATCAAGCTGTTCCGCACTATGGCACGCGCAGTCAGTACTACACACGACACAGAATCTGCCGCTGACTGGACCTTAGACATTCAACGCATCATACGCAATGCCCGACTGCTTCGCCGTCACGATGTTGGTTCCGTACGGCAACAGCAGGAGCGAGTGCTGGACTTGGGCGAACGACAACGTTACCAGCAAGGTCGACGGGTTTGTAAAAGATATGGCGACACAACTGCTGGAGAAGACTCGCGACCTACGCGCGGACTCGGCTCAGACCCAGCTCGTGAAGCAGAAACGCGAGCATCGCATTCAGCTAGCCGCCAGCAACCAGCGAGCAGACGGCGAGCAGCGTCGCGCTGAGCACGCCGAGATGGAGTTACGCCGCCAACACGCCACGGACCTCTCTGACGGCGACGAGTCAGGCGACGATCCCGAGAGTAACCCGACTCCGGCTTCTCGCAAGGGGAAAGAGCGCCAGAACGAACCTGTCAGGACGACGACGAAGAGGAGCGTACAGTTCGCCAATGCGGATACTGGGCCCGACGAGCAGGCGGCAACTTTGATGACCGACAGCGGTAGGCGCGGTGACCAGCATATCCCCAATGGCACTACGTCCGAGTCGATGCCCCGGCGCCAACGTCCGGTCGATCGACCGCACGCGCGCCCTCGAAACAGCGCGGGACCGGTGCTCGAGCATTCGATGACGACAAACTTCGGGCGCCATGCCACAGTGAGCGCGACGGGCCCTGCTTCGCAGCTCGCGCAGAGCGGTTTGCCAAAAGCCAAGGCGAAGACGATGCCGCAGGATCGCAATGTCGAGAGCATGGACGTGGACGGCGGATGGAGCATTTCGAGCGATGTTCACGACGATGCACCAGCAGGTGCGGATGAGCAAACGGGGCAAGATCGCCGTTCGTTCACGAAGGGCGAGTGGGTGATTACCGCGGCTGGTCCATCGCGCACAAAGCGCGGCCGCGACGATATCGACAACGACGACCGCGTCTCCGACAAAAGGCGAAAGACATCGGCGGCCGGTCCTAGCCAAGTTGAGCCGACGCCAGCGCCACCGCCGTCCGCAGGCGCGACCTTGCGCGCACTCGTGTCTCGTATGACCAAGGAGGAGCTGCAAGCCGCAATGGTCAGCATGTTTGCCTCGAGCGCCGGGTCAGGGACGTACAACACCGGAGGAGACGAGTGATGGATGCGAGTGGAAGACGGAGAGGAGTTTCTTCAATACGGACAGTTTGCTCATGATGTGAATGGACAGTACTTTAGAATAGAATGATAAATGACAGGATTCGCGCAGACACGCGCGCCGATCTGCGGCTGCGAAGCTGCACTTGTACACGGGATTGCGGACTGCGCGCGCTCAAGACGCTGAGGACGTCGATTTGCGTTGAGCCGAAGGGCGGTAATGCGCGTGTTACGTCGACATTTCCGCTACGAGTGCGTTAGTTTGAGTCGTGAGTGAACCATGACTGGACGCACACGAAGACACCTGCTATGGAGCCGACACTGCCCATATGCGCCTCCCACGCATCCACGCATTCTTATTCTTCTCGCGGCCAGACTTCAACGAGGATAGCACGGTACACGGCCTGAACTGACGCGAGAGCACAACTTTAGCTTCTCGACAAGGGTGGTGGTCGGCATCGAGGAAAGAGGAAGAGGAAGAGATGCGAGTCGGATTGCGCCGACCGCATCTCTCCTTCCCGTTTGCTCGCGCGTAACATCATAGACACTACTCCAGGAAGGCCGTACACGCATTAATCCTTTCGATCCACGTCCAGCGCAGCTTCTGACGAAGCCCATTTCTCGTCGGTCTGACGATTACCCGCTCGAGATCCATCGACGTCGCTCAACTGCACGCTTTCGGCGCCGTCGGCGACGAGCATGGCATCCAGCAGAGTCCTCGTCCTATGTGCTTCAAACACTCACAGAGCGTCCGTAGACTTCCTACCGCTCTCTATGCCGAATCCGAGCCGTGGCCTCGTCGTCCGCGTCGAGATCGGACGCGCGTTCTCGCAGTTCGAAACCCATACCGCGCCCAGTCACCACCGCTGCGTCAATCACTTATCAGTGTCGTTTCTTCACTCCAACCTCTTTCATTTCATGAGTCGCCAGCCGCCGTTTGACGTTTGACACTGCTTCGTCGCCGTCGAGAAACGGCGCCGTCGGTCACACTCAGTGGTCATTTTTGCGCGTCCCTCCAACCTCGACTCTCTCCTTCGGGCCCCAAACTGGCGTTGCGCGTGTCCAACGTTATCCATGCGCTTGACGTCAATTTTATGGTCTCGCGCTTGCAATCTGGTGGAGATACGGCGATTTCGGTGGACAACGTTGGGCATGCTGAACGAGTTCTGGTGCTCGCAGAACGCGTGACAGCGTTAAAGGTGAACAAGACACACCCCTCGCTGCGCTACGGGTTGAAATGCTGATGTAATGAGCGCCCGGCAAAGGTTTTCATCGTTGGACGGATACAGCAATTGTGATGTCATGGGGAGCATGTAATGACTATCTGAAGAACAATGGCGGAGGGAACAACAGCGAGACACGGCCAGAAGGGGACAACAGTGAGACACGGGCAGAACATATAAAAGAGAGAGAGGGAGGGGCCGGTGCGAGACAGGTTTGCAACACGGAGATAAGAGAAAGTGTAATGTTCGACATATGGTTAATTTGAGGGCTATTGATACCGCGCGCATACGAACTGAGTTACTCGCTGATCCGTCTGTTTCCAGATCTGGGCTCGGTATTCGGTTTTGCGCGTCCAAGAGCGCCGTCGTCACACCCATCTCCACACGCCGTGTACGACTTTCGACGCGCGTCTGGCTAACTCTTACGCCATACGCCAGTACGCACCGCAAGCCTTGACCTGCATCGAGCTGTCTTCGCCGAGATCGCGACGTTGCACCTGCTGCTTTTCCCGCCGCTCGGAACCAGGGACGTCAGTCCCAACGGTGTCGACAACTTCTAGACGCGCCAAAATACCACCCAAATCCCCTGCATAACCTTCACCATTGCGTTCTCAACGTGTACGGGGTCCAGACGCGTTTTCGCGTTCCCAGCATCCCGAGCCGCTCTCCTCATACGGCGACACGATCGTCAGCTTGGGTCGCATCATGAGCGTAGAAACGTACCTCTCATCCACTTCGATTACCTCCCTGCCCGTCTCTTGCGTCCTGGGCGTCTACGCGCTCCCGGACGCGTCTTCGCGTCGCGAGCATCCCGAGTCGCGTACATCCCGTCCGCCCTCATTCGACGTCAACAATACGCTCTACAAGTCCCAAAACTACACAAATGTACTCACCGCGCGTTTTAACGCGATCCGCGACGACCTCGACGAGATCGTTACCTTGTCCTCGCCGAGCACCCCGAGTCGCCCGGAGCTTCACAGTCTAGATTCGACGTCAGCTACGTCACCGACGCACTCCAAATGCATCAAGACGTACGTACCGCGAGTCTGAACGCACCCGGAAGTGTCCTCGCCGAGTTCGTTATGTCGCAATCGGTCGACACCGAGCCACCGACTCGCGCTGCAATGGTCCTGCGGGCGCTGTGGTAGTTGAAGCGCGTTCTACAGTCGCCATTCGCACGCGCAAAGATTGCTCGCTTCGTCCTCGCCGAGAAATCTTCTCGCCACTCCCCGCGGCCAATCTTCCGGGTGGATTGTACGTACCTTTCTCTCTTTATCCCTCGCTCGTGATCTCATCTGATTGCATGTAGCTTTGAGAGTGAGGATAGCCAGGTCGAGAAGTGTCAATGGTACGTCTGCGTCCTCGAGGCTGTCTGGGTCGGAAATGCCTCTGACGCTGCCTATGCTTTCGTAGGGACTACTTCGAGTAGCGCAGGTATACGACGCAGAATTCAGCATTGTACTGAGAGTTTTCATTATATAGTGAAGTTGATGTAGAAGTACTGAGGGAAAATCCATATCAAGTACACGACCTCAGGTCCAGCGCTGCTGCGCCCAACTCGCGCGCCTCCAGGTCGCACTTGCTGGCGCAGTCTTTCGAAACTACTCTAATGATTTCCCCGTCCTCGCCAACACCGCTCTCCAGGCGGTTGCGTATGTATCCCGCGGGAAATACGGACTGGAAGAGAGTACTGCAATCCGTGATGAATGTTCCATCTTCGGCGTAGCCATCCCGCGTGAACTCGAGCCAATCCCCAGCGACCAATCGTCCCAAGGTGTCGCATACGTCAGGGAATGTCATCGGCATAATAGTTGTAAAGTCTGTCAACGCTTGCCGGTACATCTTATAGATCGCTGATGCAGATGGAGTCCGTCCGTGGTTGGGGTGAACCTCCGAGTCGAGACCGTAACCACGAACACCTTTGAAGGCGCGCCGACGAGCATCCCAGAGGACTAGAATAATAAAGCGAGCATGAAAGGACATGGTAGCCCAGTCACCGCAGGACTTGGCATATGCGGACACCTCGCGCGCTTCTTCACGTCTTTCTCGCGCGTACGCGCGTTGTCGCTGACGATTGAGCTCGAGATCTCTAAGAACTGAAATCAGTTGAGAAGAATTATATGTGAAGTAACGCACGAAGCATATCTCTCCCGTCGTTCGCGACGTTGACGTGCAGGCCCCTTTTTACGACGAGGCGGCATGACGGTTGAATGTTGACGGTCGAAGATAACGCAGCTAGCATCGTTATTGTCCTTCTTTGTGCTTCTGTGGCGGCTGTGGCGGCTGTGGCGACTTCCCGGCGTGGTTGAATGCTCGTGGCTTGTGGTGGCGGCCGTGGTGCCAAGCGCATCCCGAGAATTTCTGACTCCGAAAATCTCTCTTGACCTTCTACCATCACGAGCCCCTCCATCCCTATTCCTACCATCGCGGTGGCACCGATCCTGGCACGTACCGCTTCCTCTCTTCCCCGAACCCCCCGCCAGGGACATGCGACGGCATGTGGTCGCACAAGTGCGGCCTCACTGCTGCGATAGCTTCCTTTTCCGTAATCCCTCTTCTTCTCTCGCATCCCGGCTGATGTTTGGGTCGGAGGTCGTTCACAGCAGGACACGCGATCTTGTAGCAATTGAATTCGGCTGCAGAGTTTGGCAGGTGTCAAAATTGGACGTCCCTGGATTTGGCAGTCGTCCAAATTTGGAAGTACTGCCATTCTGTGGCGACTGAGGATTTGGCAGCTGTTTGGAGTTTGGCAGTAATCCGATTTGGCAGTTGAAAATAAATGGCAGTCCGCCAATTTGCAAATCTCACGTTATAGTTACAATCGCAGATTTGGCAGTATAAAAATGGCAGTGCTCAATTTGGCAGTCAGATTTGGCAGAACTTACTGCGAGTGTGTGCGCGGGCGGATTAGCGGTTCCCCTCAGCCACCTGATGATTACCGGCACGGTCATCTACGTTTTCGGACTGTTCATGCTGTCGCTCGCGGACCCCGCGCAGTACTATCAGGTGAGCTGTCGCGTTCTGAACCTCACATCGTGCTCAATGCTCGTAGGTATTCCTCAGCCAGGGCGTCACATGTGGCCTTGGGCTCGGTCTCGTCTTCCTGGTATGTCACCGCCATAGCCATCGTCATGCAGTTATTTCGTGCTTATCGTCTGCTCTAGCCGACCCTCGGAGTCATATCCCACCACTTCCTTCGCCGTCGCGCATTGGCTGTTGGCATCGCGTTTACCGGCTCTTCTGTCGGCGGCGTCGTCTTTACCCTCATGCTGAACAACTTGTTCCGCTCCGACTCCCTCGGCTTCGCTAATGGAGTGCGAGTAGCGGCTGGTGTTGCTGCGCTACCTATGATTGTCGCAAACCTCATCATGCGCACCGATGTGCCTCCGCGGAGGAAGCGGACTGTGCAAGTCCCGCTACCGAACCCGGCGTCGTTCTTCCGGGATCGTGATTACGTTCTTGGTCTCCTTGGGTGCGTCGTGTCAATACGTCACTGAAGGAGCTCTGAGGTGTCACTTAATGTAGGCTGTGCTCTCTCTCATTCGCGGTGTACTTCCCCATCTTCTACATCCAGATCGATGCCGCGGTGCACGGGATCAACTCAGACCTCTCCTTCTACACAGTACGTCCCTATTCTAGACATTTCCTTTCGCATCTCACCCATTTTCAGCTCACTATCCTGAACGCGTGCTCCATCCCTGGCCGTCTTCTTCCCAACTTCGCCGCAGACCGCCTCGGTATCCTGAATGTGACCATTTTCGTCGCACTCGCATCCGGCGCCGTTACACTCGGGATGCTCGGTATCCAGACCAACAGCGCCGCGACGGCAGCTGTCATCATCATCTCCGTTGCATATGGCTTCTTCTCCGGAGCACTGCTCTCGCTTCTCGGCGCGGTAGTACCGACGCTGAGCCGGAGCGTGCATGAGATCGGAATGCGTACCGGCATTGTGTTCCTCTTCATGGGCATATGCGGGCTCTTCGGCTCTCCGATTGCTGGATGGCTGTTGGGGTCCAACCCGCTCACGTACACGTGGTGGCGAGCGATCGTCTTCTCATCCGTGAGTCGCTGTGGTTTAGGAGGATGCTTTTGGATACTGACGCAGTTGATGTATCGAAAGGTTATGTTGTTCGTCAGCGCGGCGCTCCTGTTCTTCGCAAGACTCGACGTCGTGCGTAGGAAGTCTTCGCGATATGTCTGATCGCTAGTCATCTGTACACTGTAAGTATGATTGTATGACTAGAGACGACCACTGGTTGGCCGTCGATGCAGTTGCAAAAAATTCAGACACTCAAGGAGCTCGTAACGCAATAGCATGCAAGACAGTGAAGAGCCCGCCCTAGAATTTTCAGGCTCCGCAACTCGTAACTTGTCCTCCTGCCGCACTCGACCGGACCGCACTTTCCCCGTCATTGTGCTCAGCTAGGTCTGGAAGCTCTGCTATCTGGTCACTACGGCGCCTTTCGTTGCCGGTAGCGGCGCTGACGCGACGTCTGACTTGCGTCTGACGTTCAAGGGCCGCGTTTCGACAGCAAACAAGGCGATTAATTGGCGACCTTCTTGCCGCAGTCGCTGGAAATTGGGCATCTATATGCCTGTATGACCACTATGGCACCCGTATCGTACTATTAGGACCTTCTCGGTGCATGTCTTGGCGACAGGTGTTCTATATTCTCGCGCTCGCTGTTTCGGGTGATCAGGTTCCCGGCGCGCACTGCAACCGCGCGCGGCTCACCGCTCATAGATGTCGACGCAAAGGCTCCATGATAAGGGCTGGCTATTTATTTGCTCTTCTTGTCTTCTCGACTCTCCGAGGTCGTCATGGCTGACATCGAGAAGGGCAAACGCCAGTCGTCGTCACCAGCTGCGTCCGCCGATGTCATCCCGGTCCCAACAAGCACTGGCCACCGCATTAACGCATCTGGTCACGTCGATCAGCTCCCGCGCCAGTATGGTCTGCTCTCTATCTGCGCGACGGCGCTCGTTATCGACAACGCTTGGGTCGTGATGGGCGGATCCGTGGTCGTGTCTATCGCCAACGGCGGGGCGCCGGGCCTCCTCTACGAGCTTTTGACTGCATGCGTGTACTACGGGATGATTGGACTCTGCCTTGCTGAACTCGCAAGTGCGATTCCCGCGGCTGGAGGCGGTAAGCCCGTCGGCGACGAAGCCTTCACAGCGTTTACACTATCGCATAGTTTACCACTGGGCGAGCGTCACTCCCGGACCGCGCTACGGACGCGTCGTCGGCTTCTTCGCGGGCCATATCGGATATTGGGGCTGGCTATTTGGCTGGTCGTCTCTGATCTTCATCCCCGCAAACATGATAATCCAGATGTGGGCCATGTACCATCCAGACTTCGTGCAGGAGCCATGGCACCTATACGTTATCTTCCTCCTCCTCACGTGGTTCTGCGTCGCCTGCGTCATCTGGTGCAACCGCTTTATGCCCTTCTTACAGACATTGGGCTTGTGGATCGTCGTGGTCGGAGGTCCAGTCACGATCATCGTCCTTGCTGCGATGCCAGAGAAGCACGCGTCGCACGCTTTCGTGTGGAAGGACTTCCAGAACGTGACTGGATGGTCCAATGGAGCTGCGTTTCTCGTTGGGGTTCTGAAGTGGGTCATTGCTTCTCGATTCTATTCTAAACCACTGAACAAGTCATTCTGCTCAGCGGTGCATATGCAATAGGAACGCCCGACAGTGTTACCCATGTAAGTGTACATATGTCACCCTGTAGCGTATACTGAAACGTCGAGTAGATGGCGGAGGAGCTTCCACATCCGCGCAGAGATCTCCCGAAAGCTATCTTCGCGCAGCTCCTCCTCGGCAGTATCAGTGAGCGACCCTTCCAGTTACCCAGCTCCACCTTCTGACATTGGTGTCTCGTAGCCTCTTTCTGCTACGCCGTCGCCTTGATGTACGCCATCACGGACCTCGACGCTGTTGTTCAATCCCCCGGCGCATTCCCTCTCGCTGTGATCTACGCCCAGGCAACGGGCTCGCGCGGCGGTACATTCGGACTGCTCTTTATTGTCCTCGTGAGCATTACGCTTTGCGGTATCGGTGGCGCCATCACCGTTGGGCGGAATCTGTGGGCATTAGCGCGCGAGGATGCTGTACCCTTCTCTGGTGTTTTGGCACAGTGCAACGAGCGCCTCGGTTGCCCCGTGGCTGCGACCGTGGCAAATGGTACGTTCGAAGATCAAATTGAATCATTTGATTCCAAACAACAGTCTTGACCTTTTTTGTCCCCGTCCAGGCATAATTGGAAGCGCATTCGGCGCGATATCGCTCGGGAGTAAAGTCGCTTTCAATGATCTTGCAGGGTGAGCTCTTCGTTAATGCTGTCACGGCGTCTGATTTGCACGACTTACAGATCCTTCATCATCCTGACCACGTGTTCTTTCCTCCTCTTCATCCTTCCCAACGCACTCAACCGCGGACGCTACGTCCCGCCCGGACCATTCTCCCTCGGACCCCGCCTCGGACCGGTCATCCACGCAGTCACCTCAGCATTGATTGTGTTCTTCACCATCGTATTCTGCCTTCCGTACGCCCTCCCGGTCACGTCGGAGCTCATGAATTACAACTGCGTCATCATTCCCGGACTCATGCTCTTGACGGCCCTTTGGTGGTTCGCATCGGCGAGGACGCGGTATCGTGGACCGCGCGCACCTTGGGACGACGATAGTTTGGACGTTGTTGGAAAGGAAGAAGAGATATAAAGGGCATGCGTCTGCCCCGTCTTCCATGTACTCTACGCTCACTCTTCTCCTGAGGCTTGGTTCCTGCCTTGCCGTGCCTTCTTGGACCCAGTAAAATGTAGAACAGGCGGCTGCCCGCATGAAACACTGTGCCATGCAATCGACAATGCAACAAAGTTTATCAGAGTTACAGGACCTTGGAAGTACTCCTGTGAAGAGACTGCGTCACGGTGGTACTGACTTGACGGTCAGAACTTCATATATGAACGAGCAACGAGAAAGTGCCGGCTGTAGGTGCAAGGAGTGAGAAAAGGACCAAATGTGGAGTTGGAAGATAAAACAGCAAAGAGAAACTACTACTGCGGGGGAGGGGAGGTAGGATGGTGGGAGTTGTCTTCCTACTTCGCCTCGCGCCTATTGTACGTATCTAACCGGTTCGCCCGGACGTACCACCCCTGCCGGCGGCGATCCTGGACTATACTACTTGTACACTCTTACTATTACAACTGTTGTTACATTTCGATCGTCAGTGCTGCGGAGATGTTCGGATCGGGGGAACCTGGCTCTCCCTTCCGGGCGGCTGCTGGGGTCGCTTGCAGCCGTTCCGCTCATCCCCCGATCCCGTGGCAGGCCAGGAGGGTTGATCCAAGAGAATGAGCTGATGGAGAGCCATTTGTGGAGCACGTTAACCCCGATGCTCCACGCGGTTCTTGAAAGAACAGGGGCCCGCGTTCACCAAATCGCGGAGAGTGCGCTTCCCGCCAGGTCTCCAGAGCTTCTGATTGCAGTTCTCCTATCATACTGTCTCATAGAGCATTGGACATGTGCGAAGAGTTGATACTGATAGAGTCGTATAGTTATAACTGTCTTGCCTGTACTGCACTGTACCCCTACGCACTTACAATTCACGAATACGAGCTGTACTGATCGCTTACGACTGCTTAACATTGGACTCTGGTACGGGAGCGCAGCGTAGGTGTGGCTTGTTATTTATGTAATGTTGGTCTGAAAGCAACTAAGTACTACTGTCGTAATGAACTCTAGTATTCTCACCGTTCTCATACCCTTGAGGTTAAAAGATGCCGAGAGAAGCTGGTATGTCTACAGACACGGAGTGAGTAAGTTATGTAAGTGCACAGGACGTAAGAGTCCAGCCGTGTATGACGGGGACCCGGCCAAGATCCCGAAGCCCGCATGAGGTGACGCCGGCGGACTCCTCCGGTAACTTACAAGCCTTGTCCTTGACCACGTTCTCATCGACCTGACCGCCGACGTCTAGAACCGTATGAACACTCACAAACATTGAGCTGTATGATTCGCCCGGCAAGCCGGACCCGGGACCGCAGCGCGCACTGGATGACTCGCATCTGAAATTCTTCCTCTGATAAAAAAGCGCGGGTGCCGTGGCGCAGTGAACGACATCGAGCCCTCACCGTACCATGACTCTGGCCATTCGACCCGCCGACGTTGTTTCTCGAACCCGCATCTTCCCTGCACGTTCCGGTGAACGAGTGTCTACGCCGCTCTCGATCCTGGATGCGACTGTAGCGCGCTTCACGCCCGCCAGCGCGACCTGGCTTTTCGATGCACCGCATGCGCCGAGTGTAGATATTCTGCATCGGTCCCTTGTCGCGACATTGGACGCCTACCCGCAGCTTGCTGGGCAACTACACTGGGGTCCGCGGTGTGGACGGCCTACGCTCACATATGGATCCACAACGGGCGATCCTGGTGTCGAGTTTGTGCAGGCAGAAAGCTCGCATGTTCTTGTGGATATTGTGCCCGATCCTGCTTCGCGATGTGCTGGACCGTGGGATGCCAGCTGCGTCCCCAAGTTGGGTCTATTACCGGACGAGCCGAAGTTCGCTCTACACGACTTGAAGACGTTCGAAGGTCTGCCGTGCACGGTCGTTCAGATTACGACGTTCAAGTGCGGTAGCGTCGGTGTCGCGGTCAAGATTGCGCATCCGATAGCAGATGCACAGGCGCTCGTCACGTTCGTGCGCGATTGGGCAGCTACGAGCCGTGCTCTGGCACAAGGACACGCCCTCCCTGTGCTCAACCCGATGTTCGACCCTTCGCGTCTAGACGCCGCCGCTGTACCTGGCACGACGAGCGCGTTGTCGCTTCATCGCTACGACTGGTGGGCGACGCCTTCCGGCGACATCGACGCGGCGCGCGTTCCTTCTGAGCTACAAGCAGCGGGCGTCAAGATCGAGTCGTCTGGCAAGTGCTTGCCCTGGGTCGAATGGGATCTATCAGCTCCCGTGTCGCATGTTCTTGTGCACTTCTCGCCCGCCGAGATCCAGCGCATCTACCTCGCCGCATCTACCGAGAGCATCAAGATAAGCAGACTCGACGCGCTCCTCGCACACGTCTGGTCCTGTATCATCCGTGCGCGCCAACTCGATGCGCACGTGGAGGAAGTGTACCTGGACGTAACGCTCGGCATGCGCTCGCGCGTCGACCCGCCGCTGCCGGACAACTTCATGGGCTCGCCGATCCTTCTCACGCACGCTTCAGCCTCTCCTTCCACGCTCACGACAACTTCGGCGGCGTCTTCTATCCGCGAGGTCATGTCGCGTTTCACGCCTCCCGCCGTCGCGGCGCTCTTGCACGAGTGGAATCAGGTGCAGTGCCCGCACCGGTATTGGGACGCGTTCCTCGGCGCGCGGCACACTCTCGTGACGAGCTGGCTCCGTCTCGGAGTGTACGAGATTGACTTCGTCGGTGACGGTAGACCTGTGAGGTACGTTGATGCGCTGATGCCAGACGTGGATGGATGCCTCTGCATCATGGAGGGTGAGAAGGCTACGGGAAGGCAGTGGTATGACGACTCAGTGTGCGTCAGCTTGCATCTTAAAGCTGATGTTATGCTGCGAGTTCTGGTGGATCCGTTGTTGCGAGTGTGAAATCCGAGTCGAATATTATAGAGCAATCCAACCGCCGACTGGTACGTTCCCAACATCGTCAACCCTTCCATCTATGGGAGACGAAAGCTTCGACTGTCACAGGTCGACCAGTAGACTACGTGCGGCCATAGAGCATCCTCATTCTTGTACGCCCCGCGTCCCTTGGAACATGGAGATTCGCCAACGTGTGCCACTGGTGGACATATATCTACTGTTGCGTTCTCGCCTCCTGCTCAGCGTCAGCCCGTCTAAGTGCTCACTTGGCCCCCTAAGGCTACTCAGAATCGATTTGGAGGTGATGGCTTTGCTGATCTACTCACCGAGCGTCACTTCGACGGTGTGCTCGTTTACTCGGCGTGCGCGATCACGCGACACACGTCACTATAGGCATCTCCCTCCCGCACACCGTGCGCATGGGCAGCTGTCACAGTCGGTGCCCGACGTCAGCAGACGTTGATTTCCGTCTCTCCGATGTCCTTCACCCCCGCTCGACAATTTCGACGATGCTGCCACCTCATGTTCCTCGCGCTTCGACAGTGTCGTGCCCGTCTCGTGTAGTGTAGTGGTGATCTACCCTCCTTCTCGACGTCTCCACCTTAAGGCCCAATGGAGGTCACAGGTCGGGGCAATGCTCCGCGACGTTCTCTACCGCGATCGGCCTAGGTCAGCCACGAGGATAAAAGAGAGCTGCGTCTCGAGGTTTGGGAAGAGCAACCGACCACTCCTGAACCGAGCGGTCTCACTGCCGCAACACCATAGTCGGTCATGAATATCGTTCTCACATCGGCTCGCCTCTTTCACATCGTGGTCGCAATCTGTGCCTTCGGAGTAACAAGCCGAGTAAGAATACGAGGCGCTCCCAGACGTCAATAGACGAAGACATATATATATACCTAACAAGCCGAGTAAGAATACGAGGCTACAGGATATGATGAGTATGTGTACGCGAGTATGTGCGAGCGTACGTACCGCTCCCAGACGTCAATAGACGAAGACGGGGAGCGGGGATTGAAATACCATCTCAATATAGACTCCGGAACAACAGATCCACGAGACTCGATAAACAGACTCATACCAGGTCATCTTACGAGTCTAACACCCCCCCTCGAGTGGAGCGTAGTCCCAGGAGATCGACAAACCGTGTGAACTTGGGGTACGTGAGCGGTTTCGTGAAGATGTCCGCAAGCATGTCGTTCGTAGGAACGTAGTTCACAACGAAGTCGCCAGCATCAACACGATCGCGCAACCAAGCCGCGCGGATAGCAATATGCTTCGTATCTCTGCTGAAGTTGGGCGTTTTGGACAGGGCAATAGCACCTTGATTATCCATGAGCAGCGGACAAGAGTCATGCACGACGCCAATTTCACTAAGCAGACCCGAAAGCCATAGAGCTTCCTTTCCGCCTGACGTAGCAGCCTGATACTCAGCTTCAACCGACGATAAAGAAACCGTCTTCTGTTTACGAGCAGACCAAGAGATAAGGTCGCCGTTCAACAGAAACACGTAACCCGATACACTCTTGCGAGTTTCAGGACAACTGGCCCAGTCTGAATCAGAGAAGCAGACGGGTCCATGTTCCGTGTGGTATTGCTCAGTTTGAGGCGATATCAGACCCTTCAGCCGCGCAGAATCTGCACTGCGGGAGAGTCCGAACGTCACACCGAGGTCTGCAGTGCCCGCAACATAGCGCAGAATACGTTTAGCAGCAACCCAGTGTGAAGGGTTTGGTTTGGCATTGAATTGCGCAACCTGCATAAGCGCATACGCTATGTCCGGTCGCGTCATGGTCGCCAGCCAGGTGAGGCCGCCCACAAGCTCACGATGCGGTGTGCGTGCCATCAATTCAGCCTCTTCAGGCGTCATCTCCGACCCTGTAACCAGATACTGGCCAGGAACGCAGGGGGTGGAGACTGGCTTGCAGTTCTCCATGCCGAATCGTTTCAGCAACCCCTCAACGTACGCTCCTTGCGATACAGTGAGTGTGCGCTTTGCGCGGTCTCGGGTGATTTTCAAACCCAAGAACCAACGCGCCTCACCCAGGTCTGAGATCGTGAACAGCGACTTTAACTGGTCGCGCAAGAGTTTGGTACGTTCATGGTCTCCCGCAAAAGCCAACATGTCATCGACATGGACTGCGATAAACTCCGTCCCATTCTCTGTTTTGCGAAAGAAAACACACTTGTCGCTCTTCGATGGAGTAAATCCGATCGAATCGAGAGCTTCTCGGAGTTTCTTATACCAGCAAAGGCTCGCTTGTTTCAGTCCATATAAGGACTTCCACAATCGTAGCAGAATGCCCGGGCCTGGTTCGTAACCAGGGGCGCACTTCATGTAAATTTCTTCGTTGAGGTCACCGTTAAGGAACGCCGTTTTCACATCATAGTGATGTATATCCCAGTCTTCAGCAGCTGCGAGACTGAGAAGGGTTCGGATTGACTCAGGACGTGCAGTTGGTGCTGCAGTATCCCCAAAATCCTCGCCCGGGCGCTGAGAGAAGCCTTTGGCACACAGTCTCGCTTTTAGCTTGACTGGTTTCCCATCCTCATCATGTTTGATGTTAAAGACCCATCTGCAGTCGACGATATTTTTCCCAGCGGGCACTTCTGACGCTTTCACGTGCGAGAAGACTTTATTGTCGTTCATGGATTGCATCTCTGCATCCGTAGCAACGCGCCAATCGTCTGCATGAGGGCCTTTCATCGCGTGATGAAAGGACTTGGGAATACTCTCTGGGAATTCGGCACCAGCAGACATAGCCGCTACGTATGCAGCACAGTCATTTGGTGACGCAAACAGTGCCTCGTTCTCGTCATCGTCATCCATGTCGAGTAACTCGGGGAGAGCGTCTATGCCAATCAATTTTTCTCGGAATGCGCGATTACGCTCCTCCTTTTGACGCTCCCTTAGCCGGTGAGCTTCCCATGTATCCATATTGGATGTAACGCGCACACGGGAAGTTCTTCGAGGTTCACTGTCGCGAACTTCTTCCACGCGAGCGCGACGCGATGCATCACGTCTCACGGGTTCCGTCACGCTAGGTGTTTCAACCTCTACACGGCCCACTGTCCCCCCCTTGTCTTGGGCACCCTCAGCGCGGTGACGAGGTATCCCGTGGGACCTGTCACTCAACGCTTCTTCGGGTTCCCGAAACGGCAACTCCGGAAGATCAACTTCACGGAGTGGCGGATCTTCACTGTCAACACTGCCACGCGTGGCAGCAGTGGACAGGGAAGATTCCACGACGGTTTCAGGAACCCCCGGACGACGTGCAGCGCTTGCGTTGCTACAGTCGCCGCTGACAGGGCCCTGCACGGTACCGTGACCGGTCGACGGAGAAACGCTCGCGTCCGAGGAAAGAGTACGAGCGTCCGATGACGTGGACGAGGCGATCGGCGAAGTCGGCGCGGTTGTCGTGCGGAGAGGACTGGGAGATGGAGCGGGAGGTGGCTTGGGAATGGGAACGAGAACGGAATCCGGAACACGAGGCGGGGAAATAGAATCTGTATCTATGAAATCTTGAGGTGGTGGTGATGACGGGAATCTTGAGGAGAGAAGGTCGTAGTCTTGAGGTTCGACGAATGTTACGTTGCGGCTCTTGATGACACGATGCTTGACGGGGTCCCAGATCCTCCAGGCTTTGCTGTTGTCGTAGTACCCGAGGAACTTGCCCTTGATTGCCTTGTTGGCGGTCTTCGGCGTTCGTTCCTTTTCGGGGAGTAACGTCCACGCGTCGCAGCCGAATTCGGCGATGTGCGTGTACGTTGGCGCGCGTCGGTGGAACACCTCGTACGGTGTTTTCCATCCGAGCGAGCGCGCGGGTGTCCTGTTGTACAGGTACACCGCTGCCGCCCAGGCCTCGGCCCAGAAGGCGTCGGAGAGGCCGGCGGCCTTCAGCATCGCGTTAGCGCGGCGCGCGATAGTTTGATGCGCGCGCTCTGCTCCACCGTTCTGGGAAGACGATTCGGGCGCGGTTGTCTGCTGTTTGATGCCAAGGTCAAGGAGCATCTGCGCGTAGTCTTCCTTGAACTCGGAGCCGCCGTCAACCCTGACAGTTTGGACGCGCTTCCCAGTCTCGGCGGCCCATTGTTGGAGACGCGGCTTGGCAGCTTTAGACACCGTTCGCGCTTCCTTATTCCGGGTGAAGTCGTACGCGATGTAGTGGGAATGATGATCATAGTGCACGAGACCGTAACGCGAGCCGGATAACGAACGAACACGAAGCGGACCAGTCAAATCCGACCCGACAACCTCTAGCACCTCCGACGCGGGGTTGGTTGTCTTCTTTGGGTACGGTTTAACCTTGGATTTGGTCGTAAGGCAGTGCTCGCAGATCGGAAGCGGGACGGAGTCGTCAACACGTACGCCTTGGAGCAAGCCAGAACGAGCGAGAGCAGCGACAGAACCCATTGATGGGTGGCCTAGACGTCTGTGCCACGTCATCAGATCCACGTTAGAGCGCGAAGAAGCCCAGAGTGCCGTACGAGGAGCGTCCGGAATATCAGTGAGCGTATAGAGACCGGTTCCGGTCCGAGTTCCTCGAGCAATCTCCTTGCCACTTCCGGCACGGCGCATGATGCAGTCCTTGGCGCGGAAGGTGATCTCGAGCCCTGCGTCAGCTAGAATGCCGACGGAGATGAGGGTTGCCGCGGCGTCGGGGACGTAGTAGACGTCGCGGAGGCGGATACGACGACCCTTCCCGAGTCGGTACTCGACCTTGCCCTTCCCGATGGCAAATATTTGCGTGCCTGCGAAGCCGGTGATGGACACAGGCTTGTCGAGTTCTTGATACTCCACGAAGCGCCCGAGGTTCGGCTCGAAGTGCAGTTGCGAACCCGAGTCGACGACGCCGGTGTTGCGCGCACGTGTGACCAGGGCGATGCTGCCTGGCGCGAAGTCTGTCTCGTTCATCGGCTTCCTGAGCGCGAGGGCACGAGCGATGGGCGTCATGGGATCGGCGGGCTGTGCCACCAGGCTGCAGACAGGTGCTGGCGTGGCGACGGCGATCAACGACATGGTTGACGAGCTGTCATTGCCGTCATCGTCGTTGGACGCTTTCAGTGCCGCCTTGGACTGCTTCGAGTTGCTGGTAGCGCCGCTGGAGTTACCGCCAAGTTCAGACTTCAGGCGGTTGCAGTCCTTCGTGCGATGCGTTTGCTGGACGTTGCGGTTATTGCAAATGACGTGCGAGCAGTGCTGATCTTCAGGAATCGATGCCGCGGCCTTCTTCGGGTTCTTGCCCTTCTTGGACGACTGAGCGGATTGCTGATGCGACTGCTGGTGCGTGCGAGCGGCGGCGAGCGCCTGGACATCTGCCTGCGTCTGCGCGGCGTCTTGACGACGAGCTTCTTCGGCCGTGAGCTGAACTCGGAACGCGGAGGGTTCTTCCAGCTTGCACGACTGCATGCACGAATTGATGGTGGTGTCCCAGTCGGGCGGGCAGGACAGAATGATGGCGATGGAGATGAGCTCATTCAGCGACAGGTGCTTATCGAGTGCCTGATTTGCGAGCTTCGTGAGCTTGTTGATATGCTCGTCCCAGTTGACATCTTCGCCCTTGCGCGACGTGAGTAGCGTCTTGAGCCTGATGACGCGCGCCATGGCCGTGTCCTTGCGATAGACCTTCCGCAACTCGGCGACGAGCTTGACGGGGTCGTTCTTCGTCGAGTCTGGCAGCGTGCCGCGCACCTCGATGGTGATAGACGAGCGGATGACGGCGCACACGACGTTGCGGTTCTCTTGCCACTCTTCAGGGCTCTGCGCGCCGCCGTACGGGATCTTGAACGTGATCGTCTCGACGGGCTGCAGACGCGACGACAGGGATGGCTCTTCTTCGTGCTTCTCTGTCTCCGTATCCGACTCGTCGGCGCCAGGGACTGTTTCCGTGATGCTCGCGGCCACAGAGCTGGTCGCCTTGGCGCTGGACTTGATGGACTTGGTCCCGCGCGGCGGCCAGGTCACGTTGACGCCGTCGACGTAGCTTCGCAGCCCTTGCATCGTGAGGTGGTCGACGACCTCGTCGTACCACACATCGTACTGCGCATCGGACGAACCGAGCTTGGCGAAGTCGTTGGGGAGGTATCGGACGTGTGGCGACATGACGGATCAGATAGGGGTAACAGCGAGCGCGTGGCGACGAGCTTGACCGAATGCGGTATGCAGGGCGACGGAACGACTGCTTTTGGAGTGGTCTTCGGGATGCGCGTTTGTCGAGCTTGAATAGACGTGGCTACGCCACGGGGCTCATAACCTAACAAGCCGAGTAAGAATACGAGGCGCTCCCAGACGTCAATAGACGAAGACATATATATATACCTAACAAGCCGAGTAAGAATACGAGGCTACAGGATATGATGAGTATGTGTACGCGAGTATGTGCGAGCGTACGTACCGCTCCCAGACGTCAATAGACGAAGACGGGGAGCGGGGATTGAAATACCATCTCAATATAGACTCCGGAACAACAGATCCACGAGACTCGATAAACAGACTCATACCAGGTCATCTTACGAGTCTAACATCTATAACGTGGCGCAAGATGGCGATATGCCGTCGAGGTCTGAAGGCAAGGAAGCGAGCTGAGGGAAGTTGACCCGCTCAAGCGGCCGTATGATTTCGAACACGGGTGTTCGACCACACCCAGTAACATTATATTGTTAGATCTGAGCACGTGTGAAATTCTACCGAATGATCGAACTAACCGTTTTCCAGCACGTGAGAGCCACGCGTATCTGAGATTATGCCCAATAGGTCCAACCACGTGTATATGGCTCAAGGCGAAGAGCAACATCGCCATGTGCATTGGCTAATTTTGCGGCGAATACGTAGGTTGAAATTGGAAGAAGGGTGGTGGTGTACTGCGGGGATAGGAGAGTGCTCGAACGCATACCTTCAACCTCGTATGCAATGTAGTCTGAGGGATGCGGCGCGAGCAGCCGGAGCAGCGGCGCGCCGCGAGGTAGCGATGAAGGCATTCAATAAGTCCCCTTCTCGTACAGCCTGCTTACTCTTCATAGCGCAAGACTGTGAAATTTTCGACTAGGACGGTGGCTGCACGTTGTCCGCGTAGACTCGTCCGTTACAAACAGGTGAAGCCAGGGTTCAGAAATCGACAGAGGATAGTCACACGCAAGCATCAACACGGTAGATGGGCCAATCAAAGGCCTAGGAGAGCACCGACGCAAGGCAGAGCACAACGAGGACGAGCAGGGATGTTTCTACGCGCAATATTGGCGCAGCGCTGTCTGGTGATCCCGTAGCACCGCCAGCAGAGGCTGAAGACGTCGGCGATGACGTTGTCGCCGCGGAAGAGCTGGTGCCCGTGCTTGTAGATGACGGAGAGACGGACGATGAAGTCGAGCTGCTGCTCCCTTGTGCATCGTCGCCAGTAATACTGAGATGCAGACGGATACATCAGTGCGAGACAAAGTACGAAACGCGTCACGCACATGAAGTTTACGATGCCTAAGAACATGGACTCGTTTCTGCCTATGTCCGTCGCCGGCGGTTGACGCAGGACCACAGTCAACTTGTGATCTTGATTAGGCGCCAGTCCATCCTGCTTGAAAATTGGCGGTAGACAAGTCAGTTTGCCCTGGACCGGCACGGACTGCAACGTCTTGTCATCGGCGTCCAGCGTGATCGTGAGCAACCCTTCGAGTGTTCCACCTGGTTGTGTTAGGGTATTCAGTGATATTCCTGTCCCTAAATGATTATATAGGTAAGTCACAGTGAAATTGAAATCCTACGCGCGGACGAACCCCTAAACACGAGCTCAGCAGTTGCGCCTGGTGTTCTTGCCACCATGAAGGAATCAGTGCATGGAGAAGGACCGAGGTTAAAGCATCCAGCTTGACCTATCAGTCGAGCGTTAGAGCCCGTAGACCTAAGCAACTCGGTATTGTCGCACCGCCTGTGAAGGTGCCGTCGTCGTTATATTCGCAGATACTCGCGTTCTGCCAGGATGTGCCGCTATACGTCACCCGAGAGTCTGTTGCAGACACACGCGTCGTCTGCGCGTAAACTGTGGCGCGGTACGCGGCCAAGAGGACGATGGACGTTACAAGATGCATGGTTGAGGAAGAGTGGCGCCGGCGGCGGATGTAAACCGGACCCAGAAGCGCAGTTAAACCTGGAGGCATTGAATTTGGTTCATCTACTCAGCACTGTGTGCTACTCTATTACGCCGCGACGTGAATCCCAAGTATGTACAGTGAAGTATGGTGTCCGCGGCCAAATCTAAGAGCCGGGTACACGACGGGTTGCAACTTTGCAGGCATCAAGGTCCAAGATGGAGTGTCCGTGCTTGAATGCTCGGAGTACAAGAAAGTACACATGATAATGGGCAGGTCAAGACGGTAGATCAGTAAAGAAAAATCATGAGCCAAGGGTTGAGGACGATGGGAAAGAGGACATGCGAGCCCGCCGTCAGCCTGGTTCGCGCGATCGTTAGCAGGAAGAGTCAATGGCGAATACGAACGGACGTACGCAAGTGGAAAAACGACAGCGTAGTCAACGACGCGCCAGCCAACAGGGACGAGAGACGTGGACATGATAATAACTGTCGCGATGAGGATGAATGACATGAGGAAGGTCCGCCAGAAGAGCTTGAAGATCCTCGGGACTTCAACGAAGAAGTTCGAGAGCTCGACTTCCTTGACCGTCGCACTCCTGTAGAGATTCCAAATCAGCGCGTAGCTGGGGCATGATGCGGTTACGTACCATTGAATATTATAGGAGAACAAATGGGAGAGGAGGGCCGTTGTTAGCGGCCAGCTGAGACCACCGAAGAAAAAGAAGCTGATCATTCTGTCAGCCTAGCAACATAATTCGGAGGGAGATATTGAGAACGTACAAGAACGGTATCCACTTGACGGTCAGCCAACTTCCGCGCAGCAGCGACTCCTTGCCGATGCGGTATTCTAGGAGCGTAAAGGCGACATTGCCGGTGATGATGAACACGACGCTGCACGAGATCCAGACTTCCCACGAGTGAACGTAGAAGCCATCAACGTCCAGCGTGAAACCGACGAGGATGTAGTTGAGGACGCTCAAGACGACTGCCCCCGCGATGCCGTCTGTGCGCCGGTGTCAATTTACGACCTTGCGGTAGCAAACTATCGACTCTCACAGTATGAGAATATGTACGACAGCGTGGTGAGCTTGGAGTGCTGTACCAGTGCGTCATATGGTAAGTAAACAAGAAGAATGAGAGGTGTATGGCTGTGACTAACCAGGGGCACGGTCGACCAGATGAACTTGGTCAGCTGCGGTTGAATCGGACCCTTCTTGTGCCATTGGTTTAGAGGGAAGAACAGGAGCCTAGAGCATCGTCGCATCAGTGGAGACGTAAGCTGTGACGGACATTACTTACTCTGAGCAACCGTAAGCATACTTCTGCCACCGGTTCAGCTCGTCGTCGACCGTAAGGGATACTCCTTCCTTGAATCCGCCGTTCGAGTACGAAGCCCAGCTGCGAGAAAGGCGTCAGCCACGCATCCTGAAGAGCGTCTGCGTCTCACCGAATAATGTATCCTTTTAGCTGTAACCGTAAAGCCATGTCGAAATCTTCGCTGACCTACGAGAAATCAGGCCTCTGAGATTGTATGAATTTGCCGTTACGCACATTGGATTCCGACCAGATTTTGCGGACACCGTCAATGGGATCAATGAACGCAACCTCTTGAACAGCCTGTGATCTGCGTTAGACAACGCGTAGAACCCACGCGGCGCTGGCGCTGACCTTCCAGCGCAAGAAGCTACGTCGATGTGAGTCAGAAGACATATAAGAAGCCATAGTGAACAGCACGTACGCATTATGACCGACGAAGGGGGCGACTTCTCCATTTGCACAGCCCATAGAGATACAACGATTGATACGACGCGTGAAGTGGGCAATACCGTTCTACAAGTCGATCAGTAGGAGAACAGGGAGGCGGTGAGAGACACAGGCACATACTTCGAACCAGTGATTGGCAACCTTGCATGAAGAGTCAGCGCGTTCGGAAATAGCGTAAGGTCTAAACTGACCTGCATTACATCGCTCTCGTGCTGGATAATCGCGACCTCCGGACTCTCCGCCAACTCCAGTGCGGCGTCCCGTAAGCAGTCAGTCGGTACTTGAGTGTCAGAGTCGACGATGAGGATGACCGCGCCGATTCGCAGCGCCTTGGCATTGCAACCCCACATCTCGATCTTCGGGACCTCGGTTGGCTTCTCGACATCTGGCCCCTCCGCCTCGCGCTTCTCTCTAAACGCCTTCACGTACTTTTCGTCGAGTTCCGCATTCTTCTCCGCAAGAGCTGCACCGAGCGCGCGTTCCTCAATATCTGGGCCGTTCGGATCCTCGGCCTGGAGACGGGCGATATGAACTTCGAGCGCGCGACAAATCTGCAGACTGGAGTTGAGGTTGCTGGCCTTCTTGAAGCGTCCGGCGCGACTGTAAGCTCCCGGCGCACTGCTGTGCTTGGGACGCGCTGTCCACCCGATGCCCTGGTCCGCGTAGAACTGGATCCGCGCCTGGCGTTCTTCCTCTGAAAGAAGCTGCAGACCGTCGTCGCAGATAACAAGCGCACAGGTCCCGCCCTGCCGAGCGTAGGTAAGCATCGCCTTTTTCAACGAGTCGACAGATGGCTTGATGACGAAGTCCAGCGACTCCTTGTAGACGGGCATCTGGATGGTTACATGCGGCAAGTCGGGCTTCGGGTCGTCTGGGTCGACCACGGGTGCGATTGCGGAGTAGTACTTCGAGTTCTCGTGGTACTGTTTGACAGGCCCAAAGCTGAACTATGGATTAGACAACGTCGAGAAACTGCGAAGTCGCCATACCAAAAGAAGACGTTGGAAACCAGTTGGCACGAGAAGAACTGTAGTGCGTCAGCGGACCCGTGGATGCATGGGCTAGAACAGACGCACGAGCGCGACGCAGAATACGAAAGGAGCCGTAAGAAGCAGGGCGAATCGGAGGTACCCGCCGTCGAGCATAGCCTCCTGCAGAAGCACGTCTGACGCCAAAACGCGTCAGGACTGGCGAGGAACATGCAGTGCACAAACATGCCACTCACTGACACCGCATCCAATGAAGACTGTCCATCCCGTCTGTGAGCAACTTGTAACCAGATCGGAAATGTCGATACGTACAGATTGTGAGCGCCGTGGCCAGACCGCCGTATACGGGAGCGAATAACTGAGTGGGACGCGACTTGTGCTTGAGCGTGCCCTTTTCGAGATCGACAGGCACCTCCGCGGCGAGTTTGCGTCCAAACCAGCCCCGCTTCCGGACTTCCTGAATGGCTGGAGTGGGCGATGCGGATGTCGGCGTATGTGGCGCGGAGGGGAGCGCTGCGGCTTTCGACTCCTGCTCTGGGGAAACGTCCACAGTCGACGCCACGCGACTTCGAGAAAGTGCCGCCCCGCCATGCGCTTCCGAGAGACTGAACCCGAAAGACGCCTGGGTGCGCCAGTGCGACATGAGCAACTTGAGGAGAAGCTTGTCGAAGTCCTCGTAGAGTGGCAGAAGATCCGAGGTCTGTTGCGCCCACAAAACCAGAGCGTGCTCGTCTCTCTAGAACAATATCAAAACGAAGGCGAGAAATCGTGAGGTGACGCACAATAAATGCAGCACATTGCTCTCGATCGGCCAAAGGGAGATCGCCGAGAGTATCGAGGATTTGTACTCGCGTGTCTCGTCCGACGAACATCGAGTATTCGTTCGGTCCGCTAACATGAGTGAGTCGTGCGACCAGTCGCAAGTCATGAGAGATGGCTCACATGAGGGAGAGAGCGGCAGAAACGCTGGCATTGTGGACTTTGATCGCGATCACCGCGCGCAGACCATGAACGGCGCGTTGAAAAGAGTCCAAGAAGGGGCTGCCAGGAGGGTACCGCCGGTACTCTTCGTTCTCCATTCGCATGATGACGCCGGTCGGAACGGTATCGCCGTCGTGTAAAAGGTCATTATGACCGCTCTGCACCTGCGTGTAGATGTGCTGCAGCATCGCATCGTAACTAAGGAGCGTCTTTAGCAGGAGAAGTCGAGCTCGCGGAGATCGCAACGTACGCATCCCAGTCAATATCGACTACGGAGTTTCGCCGGGCGGGAGAGGTAGGAGTCGCGGGAGTGACATTGCCAGAGTCGCGTCTGGGCGTGTCCATGGTGAATTAGAGCGTGTGGATTATCCTGAGCGCAGAGAAAGGGATGAGATTTGTATGGGAGATATCTCTTCGCGTCGCACGTACGTAGACGGAGGTTGTGGTTCGGAGGTCGAGGTGGGGTGAAAAGCCACAAAAGAGTGTAGAGGCTAGACGCCGCGACTAAGAATGAACGAAGCAGAGCCAAGGAGGACCAGCGGTGCCTAGTTAGTCTCGGTCTCTGTATAAGGGCTATAATGCGGAACGAAGAAACGCGTGCCGCAAGGCAATGAACTTGATAATCAGGCGACGTCTGTTAGGTGAAGGATGCCATCGTATTGAATGCAACGGAAACTGGTGCCGATCCGAAAGCGTAGTAGCGTTCTTCGACCTACGTCGAGCGCGACACGGTGCATCTAGTCCAGGATCGGCTTTGCGCCTGCTACAGAAAAACTGACACGCAGACAGCGCGCGCGAGGGTCGTTCGTCGGTTCGCCACCGGCGCACGGGTTTCAAACAAGCCGTCAAGATCACGCGAGCTGGCGGAACTGGGGCAAGACCTGAGCCTCGATTCGGGTGGTGAAGCGTCAGACCCAGATAGCATCCGTTTTCCCGGGTTCCAAACTTGTCTGATTGCGGCCAGGAGCGCTTCGATTGTGAGCTGCGCGTTCCAGGGAATGATTGCGAAAAGTGCGCTGTTTGCTCTTCCTGACGCGCGGGTTGACTGGGACACGAAACTGTAGGATGAAGTGCTGCCGCCGCGGCTGTGGAAATAATAGCCAGAAGACCGTTTTGTAATGAGTTCGAGATCTGGGCAGCGGCGCGGAATTTGTGTAGGAGGTAACGTTGCAAGAGGCAGAAGTCGGAGCGATCGGAGCAGCGCCCATGTGGGCGGATCCTAATTTGGCTTCGGCAGCCACTCTGAAGTTAGAAAACGTGCGTACGTCCTCCACGAAAGTATACAGCGTTGGCGCCTTGCGAAGGGCACAAACCGCGTGCTCTGCGCTATGACACGAGGATCTTCAATTCTCACAGCGCATGTGCACGCTGCACGTTCGTTCTCGTGGGAGTCGACGCAGGCGGCGCCAGCTCAGCACAGTTCAGTATAAATTTGAGCAGTAGTGAGCTCGGTTTCCCCAGATCGCAGGTTAACGGCGGCAACATGCAGCTGGCTTTCTCCTTTGTCGTTGCGGCGCTTTCGGCTGCGCTCGTCTCCACTGCTGCCGTCCCAAGAGCGCTCCCATCCGGGACAGTGACGTGTGGACGGAATAAGTACGCGGTATCAGCGATCACCGCGGCGATCAACGCCGGTGTCAAGGACATGAATGCTGGCAACTTCCCTGGTATTGCGGATTATTTAGTGGTCATTACATTCATGCTAAGTCACTGCAGACGACTATCCTCACCAGTATTACGACTATCCCGATGAACATATTACCCTGTGGTGCTCCGGGAGTGGCCCGTGGTACGAGGTCTGTCTGTGGGTTCTTGCAGCGGAAGTGCACCCTGATAACAGCCCACGTCAGTTTCCAATCATGCCAAACGGGACGATCTACACGTCTACCCCGAGCCACTACGTCTCGCCGGGAACGGATCGCGTTGTCTTCACTGGCAGCGGCACCTATTGCGCGTAAGCATTAGCCGCTAATCTCTCGTTCGAGTGCTAATCGAAGCATGGATCAGGGTCGTCACTCATACCGGAGCGTCGTCTTCCGATGGTTTTGTCGCCTGCGCTAATGATTGAACTTCGGATGTACATTTGTTGTTCTTGATCGGGAGTAGAATTCGATTTCATGCTCCGCCAAACACCGTTGATCACTTGCGCGGAAGATAGCCTCTTCATTTCTGTTCATCAGGATATCCTTTGGGCAGGCGCCACTGGGTGCCCTGACTGGTTCTTATCTGATGCTGTCTGCACTGCTCAATCGGTGGCGCTGTAGACTCGAACTTCTGGATCGGCTTGAACGCTTTCATGCTCAGCGCGCCTGCCAAACCACGACGACTAGCCTTTTTCTTATCGCTCACTGTAATCTGGGCACTGGGACCCTGATTCGCTCTTATCTGATGCTGTCTGCACTGTTCAATCGGTGGCGCTGGAGACTCGACCTTTGGATCAGCTTGCACGCTTTCACGCTCTGCGCTAGACGACGAGCCTCGACGGCTAGCTTTTCCCTTATCGCTCACTGTAATCTGGGCACTTCCTTAGATCGTCTAGCCAACCCTTGCTGTGGTTAGCGATCAGCTCGACAAACGCCGTGTCTGCCTCATGTCCACTAACGGATCTGTGGGAGGCACTAAACGGTCGTCGCGCCCTCATTCCTGTGCACAAACGATCTAGTGTGCGATATTAGACGTCGGACGTCCGTTCCTTGCGTCTGCATTGCTTCGACCAGTGACAAGAACTCCCGTACTGCTGCCACAGCGCCGCCGCACGCAGTGTGGTGATTGCACGGCGCACCCAAAACTGATATTGTGGGCTGGAGAACCCGCTATCGTGTCGCCCCTCTTGCACCCATGAGCACCACTCCGTCTCTGCGCAGTGTAGAAGGCGCGCCCGCTGCCGTACGTCGTCCTGGACCGCACTTCCGGCCCAGCTCGTTCGCGAGCGTACGCACGGGCTCGGATGGCTACAGTATTCGCTCGGACCGCACCCAGACCTCGCTGTTCGGCCAGGTGATGCGCGCAAGAACGACGATTGATAGGCACGCGTTGTTTGATTGCTGTGCCCGACGCGTTCATTAGGACGCGCAGGAGTGAGATCCCGGGCTCTCAGCGCCCTCTTCCTGTCTCGCAACACGGAGAGTTAAGACCGAAAATTTTGAGAAGAGGAGGAACGCAAAAAACACGTCCTACTGAATTGAACCAGAACAGTGTAAAGCCGTAAGTCCTGAACAGGATCTGGGCGCGGTGACGGTGAACTGGCGCAGAAACGGCTTCAGGGCTCGAGTTACGACGTGCCTGGTGCATAATAGTTGTTTGGAGGTGCTCGGAAAGGTCAGGAACGAGGTGCGGTGAAACGAATTGTATTGTTCTCAACTGTCGTCAGAAACACGTAATGGAGAGTTCTACTGATAGGTACATGGGTGTACTATCTACGTGCAAAATCGCAGGTTGGGGAGTAGACGGGTGCGCGAGTGGGAGGAGGATCGGTTTGCGGGCAAAATGAACAAAATCAAGCAGAACTCTATGGCGGAGAATAGCGTCGAGATGGGGCTGGGCATGTGAGATTTGGGATGCATATAGAGTCCGGAACAGGCGCTGGATCGAGTGTTGGGGCACTTCTGAAAACGGGTAACAATGGAACGGCGAAATCGGTGCGCAAAAAAATGTGCTCAGAATCGCGTGCGAGAGGGGTCGAATGAAAGACGTATGGGCCTAAATTACGTGTGCATAGTGTGAGATTGCGAAGAGAGGTGGATCGCGAGGAGCAGAGGAAAATGTACTGGGCCGAGAGGGAAAGAAGGGAGCGTAACTCGCGAAAGGAAGAAGAAGCAACGTAGCGCGCACGTTTGGAGGTATTTGGGACGTGGCGGAAGTGGTAAATGCTGTCGCACAGGGCTCATGGCGCGTTGAACACCTGGTGAAACTGATCGGTAATGAAATCGGCGAAAAGGGTGTGCATGTCACAGTACTCGGAAGGACGCGCGATTGGGGTCAAATGAAAGGTGTATGGATATGAGTCACGTGGGCGAAGTATGGGAGCGCAGAGGGAACTGGATCGGGAGGAGTAGAAGTAAGGGTACCGGGCCGAGAGGGAAAGAAGGAGACAGAACTCGCGAAGTACGAAAGGGGGAACGTAGAGCGCGCGTATGAAGGTGTCTGAAACGTAAAATGAAGTGGTAAATGGTGTCGCGTAGGCGCTCAGGGCGCTGTGAACACATGCTGAATTTGACTGGTAATGGAATCGGCGAAAACGGCGTGCGAGCCAAAGTGCTCAGAAAGACGCGTGGGTGTGGTCAAATGAAAGGTACATGAACCCGAATGATGTGGGCGCATTATGAGAGGGACGAGGGTACTGGACCGAGAGGAGCAGACGAAAAGGAACCGAGCCGAGAGGGAAAGAAGGAAGAACAACTCGCGAACGGCGAAAGGAGCGACGTAGTGCGTGCATCTGGAGGTATATGGGACGTAGATGATGTGGAAAGTGGTGTCGCGCAGGCGCTCAGCGCGCGTTGAACACCTGCTGGAATTGACCCGTAATGGAATCGGCGAAAATGGTGTGCGAGTCAAAGCGCTCAGAAGGTCGCGCGAGTGGGGTCAAACGAAGGGTGTATGGATATGGATGTTGTGCGCGAAATAGGAGGTCGGGGAAAGGTCGGGTTCGGAAGGTATGAGATGATCGGCTCGGGGTCGGGAGGAACAGCACCGGCCATATCTCGCGCACCACGAACGATGCGAGGATGCGCGCAACTATGTAGGTCGCTGGAGCATGGATGATGTGGAAAGTGACGTTTGTGAAACTGTAGTGACGTGTTGAATGGGTGCAGGATCTAGAGGGTAATGAAATGGGCAAAACGACAGGTCGGACAAACGTGCTCTGAAGCGCACAAGACCGAGGTCGTACGAGAGACGATGACGACTTGAAATTATGGGCGAAGCGGGAGGGCAGGCGAAGGTCGCGTTTGGGAGTTGTGGGGGAAACGATCTCGGACCGAGGCCGCCAGTCATGGCCGAGAACTCGCGAACGGTGCAAGGAGCGAGGCTGCGCACCTGGACACGAGTCATTGTACTTGATGAATCGCGAACGATATCGTCCGCTCGAGGGTCAGAGCGTGTTTGAAGCCTGCAGAACGTGGTCAGCAATGCAACGGCAAAAAGGAAAGAATGAAGAGGAGAGCTCGAAACGATGACGATGAAGGATTGAATGACGGACACGTCAAATTAGACGACGTTCCAGGTAGAATGGTGTTGAAAAGAGGCCTTCGAGACGCGCGGAACGATATGTGCGGGGTCGAGAGAGAATGCAGTCGGGAATTGATAACACCGCAACGGGCGGCAACGAGCGCGTGAGGAACAACAGGGAGGGTAAGATATAGGAGAGGTATCATGTCAGAAAGAGTGTAACGGAGTGTCAGGGAGGGAAAACGGCGGATGAGGAGATGGTCGACGCAGTGCACGAGGAATCCAGACCAGGAAGACGCGAAAACGAGTTGAGCGAGACTTAGATGCGTACCCTTATCCACGACGACGCAACTTTGCTGTCCATATGCCGGTTCGCGAAGTATAGAAAAAGCGCGCCTGCCGAGAGTTAAGAATCAGCCGAGATCTCGCGAACGACGGAAGGGGCAATGACGGGCGCGAGAGAGCGAGGTATTAGAGCATGTCCCGCAGGGAAATGACGCCGCAAGAGACGCGGGAAAGCACGCGCGAGCGAGAAAGAGAGGACGTAGGAGACGGCAAATAGCGCACATCAAAGAGTGGAAGAAGACGCTGGACGCGTAGCAATGGGATAGAACGGGGACGACGTACCTGAGCTGTAAACACCTCCATATTCGCCTTCGGGGGACGGAGTAAAGCTGCGCGGCCGAAGATGAAAAATCCGTCGCTGATAGAGAAACAAATAAGAACTCGCCATGGGATGTAGACCGAGCGGTGGGGACGGTAACGATTGACCACGTTAGGTTCAGTGTGCGAGAAGGTCTTGAAGGCGGCGAGCGCAGGAGAACCGACATCACCGAAGTCGCCGCGGCCATAGCACGATCTCCGCGACACGCAAATATCGCCGTTCCAACAGAGCTCGAGGCCATAGTACCGAGCCGTGCGCGCAAAACGAGAGTAGGACGTCCGTTTACTCGTGCGAAGCCGGAGCTGGAGCTGTTTCGGGCCGGGATCCAGACGACGATAATCGCGAGTGAAGGGCGATGGTGACGAACTTGGTGGGGGGTCGCGCGGGCCTGTGCGTCGTTCTAGCACCGAGGACTGCGGTTGGGATGCAGGTGCGTTGGCTCCGAAGTTGCAGGAGATCAGAGCGGCAGGACACGACCAACCCGGAACAACGGAAACCAGCGCCGCACAGCGATGAACTACAGGGTAAGCTGGTAGTCTGTCTTGGTCCATAGAACTTCGCGCGAGATGGATACGCACGTCGCACGGCATCGCGAGCGACAGCCGAAACGATGGCGACCGCGAGTCGCCGGAAGCGCTTGACATGGCTCGAACGGCAAGGCCAGCACGCGTATGGAGACGGGCGTAGCGTTTCAAGAGCGAGTGGTGGCCGTCGATTACGCTGAAATCTTCACTGGGGCGCCGCACGATGCATAGACGGCCGAACACCGGTGTGGCTGTTCCCGAAGTCAAACGGCGATGTGGTAGCACAACCGCAGCCAATGCCGTCACATAACGTAGCCAGCAGGTGTGGCGAGCGTCGGAGAGACCGATGAGGGTGTTGCGCAGACCGGGCTCGATGCGTAGGATGAGTTTGGTGATGATTTCGGCGTCGGCACCGCATCCCGAGGAGAACGTCACAGTGACTGCGCCATGATTAAGCGTGACTTGACGACTGGTGGGGTGCTCAATGTGAGGAAGGTTGGTCACGGCACGAGGCGACGGAGCGGTCGGGTGAGAGGTCGACTCGTGGTAGGAAGCAGAACTTCGCTCGGCAGGATCCGCCGGGCGCACGCAACCCCGCCGGCTCGGTCTACAACTGCGCTATCTATGTTACACCCTCACATTGCCTAACACTCACCTCGCGTCTCACGCCGTACGCGAATCGATACAAGCGGCACTAAACGTACAGTGCGGCTGGTTTCATGACCTCCAGCGCGCGGCAACGGGCATTGGGATTACCTTAAGCAATAACCCTTCGCCCAGTGATATCGCCGCTCTGGAACCGCAGCTTAAGACCGCTTTGTACCGTCATATACAGGAGAGTATTACCGGCAGCCCAAAGCTCGAGCTTTTGCACTCGCGTGCCACCTACATTGCAGGCCAACGCAAATTAGCGTCTCCGATGGAATTCCGCCCGTATCTAAAAGTGAAAGGGAAGACGCACCGACAGGCTCTCACCTCGCTAGTTCTCTCGGATCACCGTCTCGCGATCGAGCTTCTGCGTCGTGGTACGCGTACCCGGTCGGAGTCAGTGCCCAGAGCCCTGCGCCTTTGCCGCTTCTGTCTCGCAGCAGTGGAGGATCCTCTTCACGCTCTTTTTGTCTGCTCTGCATCAGCCGAGCTCCGCGCGTTCCGGACTTCTTTCTGGTTATCCTACGACCTGGCCATGGCAGATTCTCCTGCAGAGCAACCCGGCCTGACCGCCTCGGACCTGCAACGCTTAAGTCACAAGGAATGCTTTCTCGCACTTCTGTCCTCGGTCGAGTCGGCTTCACTTCTGGCAGTCTACGCCGCACGCGTCCTGTCTCTGTTTCACGATGCGCCGATGTACGAGCCGTCAGAAGAGGAGATCAATGCGTACATTCTCTCTCATGGTCAGGAAGGCCTCGCAGATTGAGCCTGCATTATATTAGATGCAAACTGAGTTATGTGGCTACCGGATGGCGAGAGGCGTTGCCCCCCGCTGCCGGCCTCGGCACGTATAACCTGAGATTCGACGTAGTAGAACGGTCATGGCAGCCAGGGAGTTATGTATCGCCATGGGGAACTGTGGCGATATTCCCTTTTTTTCCCACTGGGTTTTGGGTTTTACCTGAGCTGTCTGCCTGATTTCATTCATGGGCCGGTGACCGTCTCTACTGCGTCGTAGCGAGGGGTATGGCGACTGGGGTCTGCACGGGAAAACTACCGCGCAGAAAGGTTGTCACATTGGGTGGGAGGGTTGGTTTTCCGGATAGTACATGTAATGTCTCGTCGTGTACGTCGTGGCATCATGTATTACTCCGAAGCGGAGGCAGTCTTTGTAGGCCCATCAGCTCCGAATCTACCTACCTACCTACCTACCCGCGGCAACACCGAGCCCGAGTCCCACGGTCTGTATACCGCACTCCCGGGATACACTGAGCTCGGCAAGGATATTCTGAGGTTCGAAAAAAATTGTGTCAGAGTCGAAAATGAACGTAGGATGGGTTTGCACGAACCCAGTGGTGGATGTACACCTCCTGCTCGTTGTAGCGACACCACAAGCACGAGAGAGAGCGAGTACTGGACTAGTTCAGAGTGGATGCAATCCTCGGCCAACCTGTAGAGCATTGTTAGCTGAGTAAAAACAAAACTAGTGATGGTGGGGATGAGCGGTGCCGGAACAGGAGAGTCAGCCCACATGTCCCGCAGTTGAAGCAGGTGGAGCACCGCAAAGCTGGGCTCATGGTAAATGGAGAAGAGAGCGAGTGAACTCAAAGGGTGGGTGAGAATGGATGGCTGGGATGGGCGGGAGCGCAAGAAACCAGACACGACGTACCATGGAGCCAGGAATCACACACAGCAGTGGCCATGCAACGATGCTCAACAGGTCCGCCGACAGTGGCAGCAGATGAGTTGAGGTGGGGCTGCAAGGGCTGCCGTTCCTTAAGCTTTGAGTTTGATTATTTGAGAGGTGGGAGGTCAAGCGTGAAAAATCTCCGGCGCCGGAGTGCGGCGACGGCTTCTGCGGGCTGACACAGCACCATCACGAGAATTGCCGCCCAACACTTTGCCGCAACCTCTTGCATACAATACAGTAACTGAGACCTAGCTGAGATCTTGTAAATGAGTTTCGTGTTCCTAAGCCTAGTTCAATATAGCTTCACTATACCCAGTCTCGGCAGTAGCACTTGTGTGCATGCAGGGCGGAGGAACTGTACAGTTGCGGGAAATTCACTCCCCAAAAAGGCTCAGCCAAGTCTCTCAGGTAAAACTCAGTAATGCACAGTCCATGTACTAGCTCATATGACATTAGCTCATGTTATGTTACAGATGGCAAGACTAATACGGGCCACTGAGATGTCTGCTGCGGCTCTCAGGACTCTCTGGCATATCTGTACTCTAACAGCTTCATTCCGATCTATCACTATATGATACTGGCATATCAGATACATATATGTATGTAGTAGGAGAGTAGAGCACCATTCTCATGTGGTTAGAGGTCGATTCGGCAATACACAGGAGACTCGCCGTCGGGGGCCGCTTGGCAGTATGGGGCATATACCGACTGCAGCACCAGTGCCGAGCCTCCGTGTCCGTTCCTCACATACTCAGGCCCACTGAATGACTTGCAACGGCATACCCAAAGCTTACAGAGCGCGAGATCCAGCGAATGGAGTGGGGAGGAATGCCGATGAGTACGGCATCCCCAGCTCGCAAAACGACCATTCCGAGTATGTGAGTCACCTCCCCGGTCTCCCTAAGTGCTTCGGCTGAGTCAAGCGTGTGTTTGAACATGTGGAGAGCGGTCTAGAGCGTAGGGAGCGGCGCCCGCGATGCCGTAGAGCCAAGGCGCATTTTCGCACCTCCCAGACCATATAGGGGGGTATACCCCTCCCCTCTCCTCATAGTCAACTGTTCTATATTTAGATACACCCTTTCAGGAAGTTTGAGGGGTGAGAGTGCAGCGGAAGGACGGGAAATCAACAAAAAGGCCGCGGGGGAGGAGGAGCAGGTTTGGGCGCTTACCGACTTGGCACCTCGTCTGCCTCGGCACCGTCTATTCTTGACCTACACGCGGTCCCAGTGGCATGTCATCCGCATGCCAAGCGCTGCTGACGCAGCATGGTTATTGGGAGTTAGACGGAGCGAGCGGGAGAGGCCCCAGCGGGTATAAAAGCCCCCTGTGCAGGGCTCGGAAAGCATCATCCCCTCCCTCTCTCAACAGACACTGCTCACTGCTCCCTCCGACGTTGAACTTGCTCTACATTACCCTCGTTCTCGCTATTGCACTCGTCTTCGTCGTATCCGACGTCGTTCACGCTGTCTACGCCGAGCCTGCACGTTTACTCCCGATGCTTCCCCGTCGTTAACCATGTCCACACCGTCCTTCCCTTCTTTCCCATCCTTTTACTATTCCTTCATTGTTACAGCGCTCACGATCGGTGAGCGCTTTCTTTCACCTTCGTGCTCGTACTTTTACTTTTCGATACTAACGTTAACATTTTTCTTCGCAGTCGCGTCATGGTTATTCCTCATCGTACGCTTCCGTTCTCGTGTCCGTTCCGATACATCTTGACACCCTTGCGATGGGACGTGGACTTTGGGCAACAGAACGACGTTTATTCGACTGACGCTGATACTCTATAACGGTATGTACATGTTCACCGCGGACGGTTCACGACTTGACGCTGACACCGCCGTTACCAGCTCCGAGCAGCGCGACGCCCGCGGCTGTGGGTCGGTGGTAGGATGCGGATGCAGGATCGAGGCGGAATCTGTAGGTCGAGGTAAGCTGTTGCACTCGGGCGTATGGGAACGAACGGTACGCACTGCGCGTCACGCTCCCAGTATTGTCACCCGTGTCCGCGAGCGCACGACACGGGCTGCGCGCGGGGCGCGCTGACGGCTATGGACAGGATAATTCAGCGTCACAGACGCTGCGCTGAGTACTAAACGGTACGCACCACCAAACTGGACGGGCTGGCTGTTCCTCTGACCCAATCGGCAGGTCTAGCGGCGACGCAGGAACGGGGAACGAAACCCGATAGTCTACGAAGGTGATGTCAGCAAGCGGACGCGGGAGAATGATACGTACGTACCTCAGTCTCGCTCGAATCCGTTCGGCTGACTTGATCCCTCATTATCGTAGCTCGGACTGACCGAGCACGGGACCGGGCTCCTCGTCGACGAAGGGCAGGTCGACTTGCGGCTCTGGCAAGGAACGCGAAGCAGGCACGAGACAGCTCTGGCGTATAGTACCCGCAGCGCGTTCGAGGGAACGGCGGCGAGGGTGAACGCGTGAAGGCGAGATCCTGACGATCGGACAATGGTCAATCGAACGAAGACGACCCATCAACGGAAATGGTACGTACGTTCACGCTCTGGAGCGTGCGCGCGTCGTGCATACTTGATACATGAGACTGGAAAGGTATCTGCGACGTCCGGTCAGTGCGAGGGTTATCAAATGCCTCGGAAGCGCCGTACCTCTCCATATGTCCTACGACCACCGCTTCCTTGAGGCGTTTGTCCGGTCGCGTGCGCTGCATAGTCCGCATCTCGCGCGTCGGGCCCGGTTGGACGTCGTAAAGGTCGATGTTTTGCTCGACGTGCGAATCGTCCCGACCGGCAGCGAGGATGAGCGAGAGACCTGTGATCGAGCAAAGCTCAGTCGAGCGAAGACGACGCGTTAACGGAAAGTACGTACGGTCACAATCTGGAGCGCGCGCGCGTTGTGTAAGGTATCCGCGACGTTCAAGTGCAGCGAGGAGTACTGAGCGCCTTGGAAACGCCGTGCCTCTCGCCCCTCGTACATATGTCCAGCACGAACGGGCGCGCTTCTCCGCGACGGGTCCGTCTAACACTTCCTTGAGGTGCTTGTTCGGTCGCGTGCGCTGGATAGTCTGCATCTCGCGTGCCGGGTCCGGTTTGACGTCGCAAAGCTCGTAGTTACGCGTGTGCTTTTAAGGCCCTGATAAGGCAAACGGCGTCATGAATGGGCACGTCAGGGTAAAGACTGTCACTCACTTGGACACATGCCACAGCCGCGAGGATAGTCCTTGTTTGTTCGCGAGTGCTGGTCGGCCGTAGATTCCTGTCGTACAAGTTGCGAAACTGCGCGTACCACGCTTTCTTGAGGCGCTTGTCCGCTCGCGTGCGCTGGATAGTCTGCATCTCGCGTGTCATTTCCGAGCGCGCCAGGCAGAGAATGCGATGAGCACACCTTACTCACGGCTGTCACAGGCGACGCGCGTTGGGATCGACACGTCCTGGAGCAGCGCGCGCTGTCGAGTTGTCCGGGCTTGACGCCGCCGAGCGAGTTGCAGTGGACTTGAGCGCACTCTGGAAGCTGGTTAGCAGCGCGAGATGAGATAACGAGGATGCTCACTTGACGAGCAGCTGTCAGCGCTGGACGACTTGACGTGCGGGCCGTGTGTTGCTAGAGTAAACGACGTTATGAGCGGCGTGTCAGGCTGAACGGTGTCGCGTACCGTCAGCTGCGACGACAGCGTTCTGCTTCGCGTTTATGATTGCCGTCGAGGGCGTAGATGAGCTGGTCGAGGTTCCAAGCGCGTCGAGGCTAGAAGCGGCAGGTCTCGCGCCTTGAAGGGTCCTGCTCGCTGAACACGTTCTTCTTCGCGTGCATGTCGCGCAAGATGTAAATAAGCCTATGTAGAAGGGCGGTGACCTGACAACATACCTGTCTGCTGCACGAGGAATACGTTCTTCTTCGCGTTCGTGTCCCGCGGTGTGGTGTCGCGTCCTGGTGCAGAGTTGGCCTGGCTTGACGTTGCAGATTGAAGGTGGGCGTCTAGTAAGCAAACGTGAGTGGAATCGTTATGCAAGGGGTTAGTGCATACCATAGACGATATTGAGACTCGAGAGCGGTGATGAACACGTTCTTCTTCGCGTTCGTGCCTCGCGGAGGCGCTTGTCCGGTCGCGTGCGTTTCATAGTCTGCATCTCGCGCGGCGCGTCCGGCTTGAGGTCGCAAAGCTGGAGTGGTTGAGGTGCGAATCGGTGTGCTGCTAAAGTCAACCGCGTCACGAGCGCGACGACAGCGTAGGTCCAGGATCGAAGCGCCGGTTGAGTCAGTGCAGTACGGGTTGCGAAAGCGTGCGTACCGAGCGTTGAACCGTTTTTTTTCGCAGAGTTGGCCTGGCTTGACGTCGCAGGTATGCTTGCTGCGCGGCTGGACGATGTTAGACCAACTCTTCGCGTCGAGCGGGACGTCTTGCGCGCGGTGATGAACACGGTCCAAGTAGATCTATAAAGCAAACGTGAGCTGGATTGTCAGAGCAAGGACAAATCGTACCGAGTTGGCCGAGCTTGACGTCGCGCGACATGGACGGGACCCAAAGCAGGCGCGTGTGGACGTGAACGTCGAGGACGAGGACACAACGTCTATTTGAGGACGCGAGGGGACAGGGGGACACGAAGAGTGCGCTGTTTGCTCTTCCTGCCGCGAGGGTTGACTCGGACACGACACTGTAGGATGAAGTGCTGCCGCCGTGGCCGCGGAAAGGACAGGCGAACAACCGCTGTTGTACTGAGTTCGAGACCTGGGCAGCGGCGCGCAATTCGTGGACTAGGTACCGGTGCAAGAGGCAGAATTCGGAGTAGCGCCGGCGGATCCTAAGTTGGCTTCGGCAGCCACTCTGAAGTTAGAAAACGTACGCACGTCCTCCACGAAGGTATACAGCGTTGGCGCCTTGAGAAGAGCACATACCGCGTGCTCTGCGCTATGACACGAGGGATCTTCAATTCTCACAGCGCATGTGCACGCTGCACGTTCGTTCTCGTGGGAGTCGGCGCAGGGGGCGCCAGCTCAGCACCGTTCAGTATAAATTTGAGCAGTAGTGAGCTCATTTCCCCAGATCGCAGGTCAACGGCGGCAACATGCAGCTGGCTTTCTCCTTTGTCGTTGCGGCGCTTTCGGCTGCGCTCGTCTCTACTGCTGCCGTCCCAAGAGCGCTCCCATCCGGGACAGTGACGTGTGGGCGGAATAAGTACGCGGTATCAGCGATCACCGCGGCGATCAACGCCGGCGTCAAGGACATGAATGCTGGCAACTTCCCTGGTATTGTGGATTATTTAGTGGTCATTACATTCATGCTGAGACACTGCAGACGACTATCCTCACCAGTATTACGACTATCCCGATGAACATATTACCTTGTGGTGCTCCGGGAGTGGACCGTGGTACGAGGTCTGTCTGTGGTCTCTTGCAACGGAAGTGCACCCTGATAACAGCCCACGTCAGTTTCCAATCATGCCAAACGGGACGATCTACACGTCTACCCCGAGCCACTACGTCTCACCGGGAACGGATCGCGTTGTCTTCACTGGCAGCGGCGCCTATTGCGCGTAAGCATTAGCCGCTAATCTCTCGTTCGAGTGCTAATCTAAGCCTGGATCAGGGTCGTCACTCATACCGGAGCGTCGTCTTCCGATGGTTTTGTCGCCTGCGCTAATGATTGAACTTCGGATGTACATTTGTTGTTCTTGATCGGGAGTAGAATTCAATTTCATGCTCCGCCAAACACCGTTGATCACTTGCGCGGAAGATAGCCTCTTCATTTCTGTTCATCAGGATATTCTTTGGGCAGGCGCCGCTGGGTGCCCTGATTGGCTCTTCTATGATGCTGTGTGCACTGCTCAATCGGTGGCGCTGTAGACTCGAACTTCTGGATCGGCTTGAACGCTTTCATGCTCAGCGCGCCTGCCAAACCACGACGACTAGCCTTTTTCTTATCGCTCGCTGTAATCTGGGCACTGGGTACCCTGATTGGCTCTTATCTGATGCTGTCTGCACTGTTCAATCGGTGGCGCTGGAGCCTCGAACTCTGGATCAGCTTGCACGCTTTCACGCTCTGCGCTAGACCTCGACGGCTTGCCTTTGCCTTATCGCTCAATGTAATCTGGGCACTTCCTTAGATCGTCTAGCCAACCCTTGCTGTGGTTAGCGATCAGCTCGACAAACGCCGTGTCTGCCTCGTGTCCACTAACGGATCTGTGGGAGGCACTAAACGGTCGTCGCGCCCTCATTCCTGTGCACAAACGATCTAGCGCACGATATTAGACGTCGGACGTCCGTTCCTTGCGTCTGCATTGCTTCGACCAGTGACAAGAACTCCCGTACTGGTTCCACAGCGCCGCCGCACGCAGTGTGGTGATTGCACGGCGCACCCTAAACTGATATTGTGGACTGGCGGACCCGCTATCGCTTTCCCCCTTGTACCCATGAGCACCACTCCGTCTCTGCGCAGTGTAGAAGGCGCGCCCGCCGCCGTCCGTCGTCCTGGACCACACTTCCGGCCCAGCTCGTTCGCGAGCGTTCGCACAGGCTCGGATGGCTACAGTATTCGCTCGGACCGCACCCAGACCTCGCTGTTCGGCCAGGTGATGCATGCCCACGCGCGCAAGAACGCGAAACCGTTCGAGTCGCAGCTGCTCCCCGAGGACGCCGAGCCGCTCCCGAAGCCGTGGCTTGAAGTCCCCGACCCGCGCGTGCGAACGTCCTGGTGGATCACTGTCTTTCTGGCTCTCGTCGGCGTTGGTTTGAGCGCTCTCTTGGTGTTTAACGGTATTAGGACGCTCCCGCGAATTGGCAACGTCTGTCTTGTGCTCGACGAGGAATTTGACGGCCCCTCGCTCGATACGAGTATATGGACCCGCGAAGTCAACATGGACGGCTTTGGGTAAGCCGCGACTCCGTTTTGGAATATCCCTTCCTCTGACTTATAATTCTAGGAATGGCGAATTCGAGATGACGACCGATAGCGACACGAACTCGTTCGTCAAAGACGGCAAGCTCTTCATCGTCCCGACCCTCACGTCGGACGTCATTGGTCGCCCCGCAATTCTCGACGGCTACACATACAACATCACCTCATGCACGGCCGCCAACACGAAGCACAATGTCACGTCGTGCTCAGCCGTATCCAACTCGACGGCCGGCGCGGTCATCAATCCTGTTATGAGCGCGCGTCTACACACCCGTAACAGCAAGAGTATTCGGTTAGTGTGTTGTTATGTTTTCCCTACTTCGAGGGTTTGACCTGTGGCCAGGTACGGCCGTGTCGAGGTCAAGGCGAAGCTGCCTCAGGGGTGCGTATAGGCGAGTCGTGACTGGTAGTAACGCGTCCTGATCGCGGATGACAGCGACTGGATGTGGCCAGCCATCTGGATGCTCCCTGTTGACGAGACTTACGGACCGTGGCCTTCCTCGGGCGAGATTGATGTGAGTGTTGCACAGTTTCTACAGTGGGAGGCTGACTGGCGGCAGATCATGGAGTCGCGAGGGAATGACCCGAACTACCGCGGCCGGTGTGCAATCCCCTGAATTCAGAAGCGTACACTAATTCATTTTCTCGAAGGGGGCGCAACTACGCGCAGGCAACACTCAATTGGGGTCCGACCCCCGACCTCAACTTGGCGTGGAAGACCAACGGATTTTGGTATGAACGCCGTACGAGCTTCGCCGACGCTTTCCACGTGTACACTCTCGAGTGGGACGAAGACTTCATGTGCGTGCTCTCCCGACATTGAGCGCGAAATAACGGTGTATTGACAGCTGGATGTACATCGACACGCGACTTCACAAGATGCTCGATCGCCGCATCAAGAAGAGCTTTTGGGATACGGGTCACTTTCCGACTCAGGTGTTCAATGGATCGTCGGTGACGTTGCTCGAGAACCCATGGCAGTCCGGCGCAAAGAGTGCACCATTCGACCAGCGTACGCACACTACTGTGTCCAGCTCAGTTTCGAATCCTGACTCCTATTTAGCATTCTATCTTATACTCAACGTTGCCGTTGGAGGGTAGGTCTTCAGTCGATCATGACGTTAGCTCATGCTCATCTGACGGACTGCGGTGCACAGGACGAACGGGTGGTTCCCAGACACGTTCGGCAACAAGCCATGGGAGAACCGTGCCACGAGTACGTGTCTGAACACGCGTCGTGTTCAATTTCTCTGACAACCACTGGCACGCAGCGGCGATGCGTGACTTCGCAATTGCGCAAGACACTTGGGCCGCGACGTGGCCTGCTCCCGAAGAACGCGCAATGCAAGTGTAAGTCGAAACCCCTTCTCGCAAAGCAAACTCATATGCTGACCGTTTGGGTGTAGCGAGTATGTTAAGATGTACCAGAAGTGTTGAGTCATGGGTAATCTGGCTGGAGAGCGGTTCGCTTCGTCAGAACTTGCGCGTGCCGTTCACGTTGGAAAGTTACACGCGTCCTTTCGTTTTGTGAAATGGTGGACCTTTGTTATGCTCATAGACGTCCGTACTGGCTTCGACTACTGTATGCCCAACTTATTCGAGTGGTGCGCGAGAGGCGCCGTCCGGACCTTATTTAACGCCGGTTCTCGTAATCCGCAGTGCGCTCCTAACTCAGATCTCAGATCCACTGCACATCGTGACATTCCATCATGAACTGCAAATTTGAAAGGGCTTGGACGCGTCATGCTTCACAGGGACACGCGTACGACGCATACGCGTCGACAGAGTTCGCCAGCGCGTTCTGCGGCGGCTGCGGCTCCCATTTGCGTATAAAGGTCGAGCCTGTAGCACGTCCCAGACCTCCAACACCAGCTTCAGCATCGCATCCAAATATCCGATCATGCCTATCATTGTCAAGACCGTCGTCGTCCATGGAGCCACCGGGCAACAAGGTGTGTTGATCTACCACTGGAAGTCTCAGACTGACGCTCATTTTCTCCAGGAGGATCTGTTGTACGCGCACTCAGCAGCACCGGATATCGCATTCGCGCCGCCGTTCGTGATGTAGACAGTGCCAAGGCCAAGGACCTCGCTGCTTTACCTGGCGTAGAGCTCGTTAAGGTCGATCTCGCCGACATCGACTCTCTGATAACGGCGTATACTGGCGTGGATGCAGTAAGGAGACAGTTTCAGCATTCGATTTCTCCAGCTGATATTGAGGACAGGTCTTTGCTTGCACATTTCCTGACCGCGTGAACTCGCAAGAGGTCGCACATGGGAAGGCGATGGCGGACGCGTCCAAGGCGGCCGGTGTCAAGCTCCACGTCTGGTCTGCTCTCGAGTCTATCAAGACGATCACCAAAGGAGAGCTCTTCGCCCAGCATTTCGACGACAAAGCGGCCGTCACCGAGTATATCAAGAGTATCGGTATTCCCGCGGCTTACATCTATCTGGGCTCGTTTATGGAAAGTGCGTATCGCAGCAGTACATACTCCCCACGACCGCCTAACGATTCTATTCTCCAGACTACATCAACTTCCCAGGAGCATCAACCTACGACGCGGAACACGATAAGATCGTCCTGAAGTACGGTGGTCTCCGAACGGATATACCTCGTACGTCGCTTTCACAGCCCCTTTTACTCCACATAGGGTTAGCACTGACTCAAGCACTTCAGTCCCTATGGTTCGGGTCTCCAAGGACGTCGGAGAAGTAGCAAAGATCATCGCCGCGCACCCCGACGATTTCGTCGGCCAGGACATTGCCATTGCCGACGTCACGCTTTCCATCAAGGAACACGCTGCTACCATCCAGAAGGTGTCTGGCAAGCAGTGCCAGGACGTTCAAGGACCGGAGCTCCCTCAGTTCCCGGTGAGTGCTGTCACTAAGTGTTGTCCGGCACAGCGCGGTGTCTCATATCGGATGCGTTACAGAACATCAACAACATGTACAGGTTCGCGAACGACGGCAAATACAAGTTCTTCGCGGGCATGCAGCAGCCTAATCCAATCCTCAAGAGTGCGTATCTCTAGATCGGGGTGTTGCACGATACTGATCGAAACCTCGCAGAATACGGATTCCAGGCTTCGACGTTCGAAAGCTTTGTCGCGGAGGCTCTTCTGCCTCACCTCAAGCTGGAGGCGGTGAAAGATGCCGCATAGTGTCCCTGACATGGTCGAGTGTACTTCTAGTCTTTATGTACCGTCTCACCTCCCGCTTTAACGCAATTGCTCCCCGCCCCCGTCGGCAGGTGCCATCATTCGTGCAGGGTGAAAGTGAAACATAACTATAGTGCGCCAGAGGAACCGAAGTGAATATATGGCACATGTACCTCTCCTTGCATGCTGTCAACACGCGGTCAAGGCGCTGCATGCGTCGCCCCTCTGTCGATCGCATGCAAATCGATGTCACGTCAACGGTGAACGGCATGAAGTAGATCGTCAGAACCTACGCTACCTGGCGATCGCTTGGTGCTGCTGGGAGCATGGAGGTCGTCTCAGGCTGTCTTGGGCTGGGCGTACGCAATCGAAACCATGGAGACGGGCCAGATGCGGAGATTGAGATGCAATCACCGCGAGCTGTGCATTGTGTTCGCCGGCTAAAATTGACCGCAAGGCGGGGATACTCATTGCTCAAAAGGGACAGGATTCCAGAAGGCAGTTCATAGACAGCCTGGAGCTGGAAGAATATCGGGGATGGGCGGTAGATGTGCGCCGTGGAGCGCGACGCGGTTGACGACCGACGCGGAATCAAGCGGTTGTAATTCCTCACGTTTTGCCTTTTACCACCACGCTCGCTCAATTTTCGGCCGCTGTGCAGCACTTTGATCTTGTTTTGGGCCACACCTGGCTTTCTGCTTTTCTGGTCTTCGCGTCTTTAGACGCTAGATGGCCTCCCATGAGCCTTATATTCGCTCGCACACGCCGACATGGACACCACCACAGGACTGGCTTGCCTATGAGGACAATGGCCAACCTCAGGCAGAATTTGAACGACCTCGACATCGCAGAGCACAGACTGCAACGCTTCTAGGCGGTCTCCAGCCTCCTCCAACCCCTCAACAACTGGAATATGCTGTACCGCCTACGACGAATCTTCTGGCTGCAGCGGACAAGTCTCATCTGAGACGGACTACGCGTAAACTCGAACGTGTTCTTGGCGAGGTCCCCATGATGTCTGAAGACGAGGTCGAGCCGTGGCAGGCGCACGGCGGCGGTGGCGACGGACTCCGGCGCCGAGGCACGCACGACGGACGGGCAACGCCAACAGCCATCACGCGGGCGACATCATCTTCCGCCCAACGTGCGGGTCAGCGAGCCGGTCCGTTTCACCGTGTCCAGCCAGATCCAAATCGGCGTGAGCTGACTCTGGCAATTTCTGCTTTATCTACAGGTTTCAGCATGGATCTCCCCGCGCGCGCAACTTCGCCCTATCCACAGCTGCGCATCGTGCCCTCGCACGAGCCCTCGACGCCAGTCCCGCTATCGTCTATCCCCTCAGCCTCCTCGTCGCCGCATCCGCACTCGTCGCTGTCGCCTGACCCGCTCAGCCCAGACGACCGCTCACACCGGCTGTCCGTCTCGTCCAACACGTCCACCTCAGGCACCTCCGACGGCATCACGCCTCCTGGCTCCCCAGACCCTGAACCGAGCGACAAACGGCGCAAGCAGCACCAGATGGCCAAGCTCCAACGATTCTTGGGCGAGAGCGTGCCGGCGGAGCTCCTCCTTCACCCAACGCAGACCAACCATTCGACCGCGTCATCACACTCCTCGACGGCCTCGCACTCCAGCGTCGGGTCCGTGGGCACAGGCATGAGCTTCGGGAGCGTCGTCAGCTACGCCGAGGCGGCCACCCCGCCGCGCGCCAATTCACTCAAGGCAAAGGCAAAGCGCCGCCTGTCGCTCGAGCTCAGCGCGCTCGCAGGCTTCAACCTGACGTCGCGGCTCGCGAACGCGGGTCCTCCACCGCCGCGCGGCGGCTCGTCGGCCACCACGCCCTCGCCGTCCTCCGCCGGCGGGTCATTCTCGCATCAGCCCGCGATGGCCCGCACAGGACGCTCAACGACGCTCCCCGCCGTGCTCGCAATCCAGTCCTCGTCCTCGCCCATGTCGACCAACCCGTCGTCGCCCACGACGCCGACGTCGATCAACACGACGCTCACGCGCGTCGGCACGAATGCGAGCATCAGCGCGGCCACGCGGCGTAGTATTGAGAAGGATCTGCAATTGAGACCGAGGCCCTCGCGCACGACAACAATCAAGGAGGAGATCGAGGAGGTCGACCCCATGTCGCTCATCTACGGGAGCGAGCTGCCCATGCCCAAGATCAAGGTGAAGATGAAGAAAGAGAAGGACGAGAAGAAGAAAGAGGAGAAGAAGGTCAAGACCAAGACCAGCTCCATCTCGGGCGGCTTCTGGGGCGGACGCAACAGCTCAGAAAAGGCATCGAAGGTACGTGCAGAGAGACTGCTGTCGTGGCACTGGAGCTGACGAATGCCCTCGCGCAGATGTCGCTTGACGTGCCATCTCCGTCACTCGGTCCCGGTGCATCGAATGTGACCCTCGTATCACAGTCGTCGTCCACTCGCGACCGTGACGCAGGAGGGCTCAGGGGATTGATGCGCAAGAAGAGCTTCGATGCGTGGAGTGCGTCGCGTCGCGGAAGCGATGTGAATCTCCCACTCGCCATGTCGCCTCCTCAACAACCGGCAGTTGTCGCTACACCGCCGCCGCAACCGCAACAACCACCGAAACAGGGCCCTACGCTCCCACCGCTACCCCCTCAGCCGCGCGATAGCCCGCGTAAGGATCTGCCGATGCCGCCGCCCACACCGCCGCCGCACATGCGTGCAACCAGCGATAGCGCCGCCCCGTTGCCGCAAATACGGAGGAGTATGAGCACCAGTGGACGTAGTGCTAGCGGAGAATCGTCTGGACATCGACCGTCTAGAGAGGAGAAGAGGGTGCGTAACACCTTATCGCTTGGGTGTCGACGAGTGCTGACGATTCCTCTCGTTTTCGCTGATTCCTTTCCTTGTGTTTCGATGCACTTGCTGTGCCATGATGTGGGGATGTTTTGCGCTGCACTTCGCCCGCGCTCATCCTTATGTATCTCATGCGCGACCTGTTGGCTCGTTTGACGCGCATGACGACTGGGTGCTTTGCGTTGCCTCCGTGCTTCTCGCCGGTACCGCGCATCGGTCCCGCTGGACGCTCGTCTGTCCATCTCGTGGTTGGTTCCTGCATCTCAAACCGGTTGCACTCGGCGCCACTTCCCCTGTGTGCCACTGCTTTGGGTTTTCGCTTTACACGCTGACCCCCCTATCGCTTCTTTCCTCCCACCCATTCCCCTCGCAATCGCGAAATTGATCTGCACATTCCACGCACGTTTAACTGACTGACTGACAAACTGCGTACCGTTGCCTCATTCGTACCTCCCACGACGCCTGTCCATCGCGCTTCTTTGCCTGCTATGCTGCGACGCGGTATGATGTCGGACCGTGCTCTGTCTCTGTCTCTCCCACCACCCTCTCCCCCTGGCGGGATGTCGCTCGCGCCACCGTTCTTCACCGTTGCGCCCACCGCTTCCCCGCGGTCTCCGCGCACATCGCGTGAACAACGACGTCCCACGAAACCCAAACCGCAACCGAAACCTCGCGATGACGATGCGTCATCCGCGGAATCGACGCTGGGCCCACTGACTACCTCGCCCACATCTGTGTCTATCGCATCCTCGAACTCTCGATCCTCGTTCTCTCTCGGACGTCGGCATCGCAAACGCGACTCGACCAATCTTACCTCGCCGTCGTCTTCGACCTCTGGGACCTGGAAATTTAAACAGCTCTTCATCCCCAACGCTGCACCCTCCGCGCCCGCGCCCGCTGCTTCAGCGCCCGCACCCAGACCGTCAATGGAGCGCGATGATATCCTATCCGTCCGCTCAGGTTCGAGTCTGCAACGGTCCGCTAGTCAACGTACGCCAGAGGAAGAACGCGAGCGAAGGCGAAGCAGGAGAAGGAAGAGCAGGAGTATGACAGGCTTGCCAAGTGCGATTGGCAAGCTTGCTTTGGGAGGTTACGCTCTTGAGCTGGTGCGTCGATTGATGTTGCTCGAGGAAAGCGTTGGCTGACTATGTCCTCTCTGATCGCTGTTTGCTCTTCGTGCCATTGCCATTGGTCGTTGCGGCATGCTTGTGTTATTCTCGTCGTCGTCACTTTCATATTGCGCCACCCTTTGCGCTGGCCGTACAGGAGCCGGACCCGACGTGGGATGCGGCACAGTCTGACTACGAAGTGACGAACCAACGCCGGCGCCATGGGCGCGCGCTCATTACGGCCGACCAGATCGACGACTCTGATGACGACCTGCAGTGGATGTTCCGCCGCACACGCGGACCACGCAGACGCCCACGCGCCCTCGAGGATATGTCCGACTCGGACCTCGAGCTGGATGGCGCTGATGTCGCGAGTCGACGCGAGATGACGATGGCCGCGCTTGCCGGGCTCAGTCCCGCGAGTACCAGCGACGGACACGGGAATCGGCGTAGTCCAAGTTACGGGCGCACACGGGGCCACGCGAGCTCAAGCAGTCTGGGTCACAGCTTACACAGTTTACACATGACACCGACAAAGTCTAAACCGTCCGGACGGCCATCTACCGCGGATCCGAGCGAATCTCCGTCGTCGCAAGGACCACCATCGTTCATCGATCCGTTCACGAGCAGGCAGATTCCACCTGTGCCGCCTGTGCCGAGCACTGCGTCGTCTGGGACACCGCCGACGCTGGAGCGCAGTAAGAGCAGCCCGGTCCTGCCTCCACGTTCAACGAAGCGTCCACTACCAGCGGCACCATCGCCGCAACTGCCCCCGCAGTTGTCGTATCAAGTGTCGCCTCTGGCTGAGCCACAACAACCGAAGAGTGGTACGAAGTTCGGGCGGTTCTTCCGGTCTGGCTCGAGTGCAACAGCTCCAGCTCCAGGCGGCGGCAAAGTGTTGCGCAAGAGCGATAGGGAGCGCGAACGCTCGCTCGAACGGAAGATGTCACAGCGCGACAAACTGGAGCCTGCGCCTCCCGCCAGCGGCGCTAACTTCAGATACGTTCCTGCACATCCACTTCCGCCACCTCCCGTTCCTGCTATGCCCAAGGAGTTCGGTTTTGTGCGTGGACATCGGTCAAGCGTGTCGTTCAGCGGCAGCATCGTCGACTCCTCCACGGGCCACGAGCCTCCGCAGGACTACGAGATTCGGATCGGAGGTGCGGACACGCAGGTCGAGATTGTAGATGGCGAAGGCAGGAAGAACGTCGCTCCTGTGGACGACGTTATGTTCGCGCTACGCCAGTTGCGCTCGATGTAGTCCCAGCGCCGGTTCCTGCTGTCTTGTCTCGTCTCGACTCCCTCACACATCGCGCCCCCTGCTGCGCTAAGTTATCACCACGCAACCCCATTCGACCTGATCCCGCTCGACCTCACTCCATTTACCCACGCCCACTCACGACCCTCGCGCCAGACCGGTTCTCGGCCACTGACCCCAGCTGTCCTTTTCGACTTCGTGCTTACCACTCCCCTGCTCTGTTTCCCTCGCTCTCTCTTCCACTGCTTCCCGTGCTGCTGTGCACCACATTCTCAACACACGTTATCCGATCTATGCATGCCATTTGAATCTACCGCACATCTACCGTACTACTGTACTCGATATTTCGATATTTATGAACGTCCGCTCGTTAGGGTTTTTGTTTAGAGCCAGGCGTAATAAGAGCTTCTTTGTTTGTGTTGCAATTTTTTGAGCAGTTCCGTCGGAGTGCCGGGCAACTTGAACTTGATCCCTTCCTTCCCGCGATCGCCAACTTGAAAGCTTGCTCTACAACAATTCTTCGGACAGACGACATGTGCGATGGCAAGGCTCACGCCAGTGGCATTATTGATCACTATGATTCCCAACCTGGTAAATGCTGCGTTTACATGTCAGGTCCAGGAGGATTGAGACTCCATTCCACTCGAAGTTACACGTACAGCAGAGCCTGGCAGTTAATTCGCCGCACGTATTCACGTACTTCATCGGGACGCCGGCACGGGCACGTGGTGGAAACATGAAGACGCCTCGAGGCTTCCTCACGGTGCTTCCTGGTCGGAACGGCCACACGACTTCCCTGCGGCTTGCAACGCGCTTTGAACTCTTTGATTCCTGCTTTCATCATCGCTCTGCTCCAACCACATCGTCGTCTCTAGGATCCAATGCCGACGTCGCTGCAGGTCGGCGCAACATCGCCGCGAGTGTCTATCCGGTCCGGATCCGATGTCGTCTCGCCCAGCAGCCCGCGAGTTGGGACGGCCGGCGTTCACAACACGAATATCGGGACGGCCCCAGAGGCCAACCCTCCTCTGATCGTCGTGATCCACGGGATGGGTGCTGGAAACGGTTGTGCGTATTGGGCTAATCGCCAACCTGCTGTCACAACTGACTCGCACCGCCCTCCCAGCCTCTCACGTCGTTCACATCCATCTACACCCCGGCTCTCCGAATCCGCTCAAAGACTATACGACTTTGCCTAGCAGCCCGTCCGTCTCCGTACCAACCGCCACTTCCCAGTTGCTTTCCGAAGACTCAGCGCCTGCGAGTGCGACTGTGGCAAACGAATCCTACGCCTCGCCGTCGAGTTTTCGGCAGAGCTCATCCGTCCCGGTTAACAGCAGCCCATACTCTACTGCAGTAGCATGTACAACGCAGTCTCCCACCCCGTCATCTCCAGGTCTTAATGGGCCCGCCTCGCCTCCGGCCGCTCCTGCACAGATGCCTTCTCCGCCTTCGCATTCCCCGCCTCGTCCGGCCTGGCGCCGTGTCCGCACTGAGCCGAATTTCGCCCCTGTTATGAAGCCATCTGGACTGCGTATCGTGTCCCAACCCACTTCGCACGATCTGTTCGGTGCGGAGGACGAAGGGTGGTTCCCAGTGACCGATCCCGTCGCTCTTCCCGCGCAGGCAAACACAGGCAACAACTATCACTATGACACTTCCCGCGCAGTTGAAGTGCCCCATGCGATTGACATCCATGCGCGTCCCTTGCCCCAGCGTCCTGATCACGACACTACTGCTCGCCCTCAGAGCTGGTATGGAGCGGGTGGCGACAGTTCTGCGGACGACGGCGCAGGCAGATATCGTCCCGCCTGGCGCAGCGTCCGCTTGTCCACCGCCCCCGAGCCTCTGATCAACGTTGATACTGCCAGTCACGGCGCACCGACTCTGACGCAAGACGCCATGTTCCCCGCGTCGCCAGGTCCTGATCGTCCGTCATCGAGCTCTACCATGCCGTTCATGACAGGACACGCTGGCCTTGCGCAGAACCAGCCTGGTCCTGTTCGTCACCGAGATCGGCGTGCGCACGTGGAGATGTATAACGCTGCTGAATGGTCGCAGGCGAACACTGTGGTACCCAACTCGAAGTTCCCCGCAGCATTCTCGCAGCCTTCGGTGTCTCCGCGTGAAGACGAGGGGTTCAGCGAGGTTTCTCATTCCAGACTGCGCGCGATGTTGGAGCACATGCTGGCTGAGGATCAGAGCCGCCGTGTCTCCGCGCCTGAACATGTGCCAGTTGCAGTACCGGATGGCGAAGCTATTCCTCGACTTCGTTCTGGCGCGTCGACGGCGAGACGATCCCGCCCGAGCACCTGGCACTCAGACGCACCATCTGCAGTCCCGAGTTCCAACGTGCATGGGACAATGGTGGCCGACTTCGCCGCTCGTCTTGGTATTCCTGTAGCTGCACCTCAGCATCCGGCGCAGACGTCGGTCAAGCATGTTCGTCCGGGCACTGGTGTGCAAAGTAATGCGTCGGGACATCCTTCGTACCATCCTTTCGTTCCTGGTAAGACTCCAAACCTCCTTGACGCAGACGTGCCCTTGACGCCGTTGTAGAAGTCCCGACGTATACTTACCCATCGCTGCCGCACAACGAACCTCCTCAGCCTGCCACCAGCATCCAAACCCCGAGATCCCCAACCCGCCGTGCAAAGGTGACCTCTCCTCGAGGTTAGTTCTATCCCTTCAAGTATCCGTCGTCTTGTTAGCTCATCTACCACGAGGCGTTCCAGATGCAGCCGTTTATCGTCCCCCATCTGTCGTCGTCCCGCCATCGCCGAACATGTTCATCAGTTTTGACGAACCAGGCGTCGAACCTCAGACTGGGCCACCGGCACCTGGCGAGTGGGCGTGGATTGATAGGCAGTCCGCCGCGGCGCGCGAAATGCCGCATCCATGGGATCGTCGGATATGGCGTCGTGAGTGCCGTTCGCTTGGTGTCCTGCGCATCGCTGACTCCACGTTTGCTGTCAGCTTCTCCTGAAGCGCAGCGCCACGACAACCCTATGTCTCCTCCGCATGGATTCGCGTTCGAGAGTGGGATGGCTCCCGCGGGCCAGTCACGCATGTGAGGATTTTGCTGCGAGGAAAGGTTTAGATAGAGATGGTGGCTCCTGCCGTACACTGATATTATATGCATTCCTTCTCTGCCAGCGTTCTGGGAAATTGTAAGAGTAACTCGAGAGCTCAGAGGATAGGAGAAAAGAACTTCGGTGATTTCAAGACATCTTCGCAACTTCGCAACTTGACGCATTGTCACGGTGCAATGAGTATTCACATACTCAAACCGGTTCTATGCTCGAACATAGAACTGTAAGAAAGCCGAATTACTATAGCCGTAATGTTGACCATCGCAGGAGCAAGAGTGGGACCATCACGGTCCGGAACCTCCGGACATCCTTCGACCGCGACCACAACCTCGCCGATGACCATCGCCCAATCGTCGCCACCAATATGGAGGACCCAGCTATACGAACACGCTGCTCGCTAGGATAAGATGTTTCGATATGGTGCGCTTCATTTTTCGCGACCGTCGCAAGCAGCGCTAACGCATGCTCACCTCTCACTCACTGTTTACTCACCTATGCGGCGTTCTGGGACTCAAAAGTACTCAAACCTTGCGCCATCGCCTTCCAGCACGTAACGTCGAACACGGTCTGCCCTTCCTGGCGAGCAAATGAACATGAACGCTTAGTCAATACCGCGTCTCCAACACCATTTCCCACTCTGGTACTGATACCAGCGCCTCAATTATATGGGTACATTCTCTACGGTGCGTGCGGCTTCCTTTGTCTTCGCTTCATGTTAGGGCTTCTCCTGCTCTAGTCTCATGAATCATCACTTGGCACTGACTCCACTCTCACCCCGGTGTAGTCGTTAAATCCTATCGTACGACCAGCCGTACTTCCAGCCACTGTTGCTTCCTGTCCTCGAGGGATCATCGGAAATCGCCTATGTCGCGTGTCGGCTATCTTCATCATGCACTGGGTCACGCGTTTATACGCCTCAATTCACTGTCTTTACGCGGTCGACTTCGCGGATGACTGAGCTACCTCGTGTGTCGATTCTTTTCACACCAATACATTCCTCTCTTACCGGCCCGTCGCACTGGCACAGAACCCCCGTCATCACGCATCAATGCAGCCACACGCCCACCACGCCACGCCACGAGTTCTGCACCATTGTGTTCACCTCCGCTATATCAAGGGCACCTGAGTCTCCGCTCCACATTGCTTTACTTTCCCGTCTTAACCTCGTCGTCCATCGAATGAAGTGTGAGCTCATTGCCCCGCTATGCACTGTCGTGTTGCTCATCCTGTTTAGTGAAGACAACTATGACCATCATTTGAACCTATCGTTGAATCGTTGAGCCTCAGAGAGCGTGGACATGGAACAACTACCAACGTGTCTGGTGGCTCCGAAGGCGACCCCGTCTCAGCCACTATAACAACTCGATCTGCCGTCGTATACCGTGAGTGAAACGTTCTTTGCATAGGTCCATTTGCTAAAGCGTTGCGACACATGCACACGTCCCCCGTGCACCGAGCGTTGCTCGCGCTGCCGACAGCGATCCGCACCTGGCACGTCGTATTCATGCGGCCAACACATGCGTACCTCCCTCCGTCGTATCCATGGCTCGGCTCTTGCGTCGCATACGTCCGACCATCGTCCCTGCACGTTCGGAAATCCGACTTTGGCCCTGTTCTGAGGCAAAGAAACGTCGTTATCGTCCTCACATCGGCGTCGTCTCGTCTATCCTACATATCTACATGATCTCGTCGGGAGGCGCCGTTCTTGCTCGTTTGCTGGCGACCCCGACACGCGTCGACACGCTTACAGAAGATATGCGTCGGCAGGATCGGGCGCACACGCCGCCATCACCTTCTCGTCGTATTCCCTCAACTTCGCACCGATGGAGTCCTCCTTCCATGGCTGAAGCTGCGCTTGATCGATGGGCTTCTTGTGCTCGACGAGCCACCAGTATATCTGTTCGATCGCGTCCTTCCCTCCAAGCTCTTGTAGCTGCGGGCATGGTGTTCGGCTGTTGCGCGTCGCCTTGTTTCCTCCACTGTGATGGGCCTCCCAGACCTCTGGCCGGCCGAAGGCCGCCTGTGGTCATCGCAGAACGTACACGGGATGGGTGCGCCACATCTTTTGAGATGGTTGTGGATCAGGTCAGCGCGGGTCTTGTACGCGATCATAGTGCCACTCTCCCGGCCAGGGCAGCTCGTTCGAGGGCAGGAGAACGTGGCGTCGTCCCTAAGTGTCTTGGCGGGGAGGCCGACCTTGTCGCACCACTGTCCAATTACGCGCGCGCCAGGCGGTTTGACGTCTGGCCCGTCTTTGAACCAAGGCGCCTCGACCTCTAATCCCGATGCTACCGATGTCGGTGTGGAGGGGCCGGGAGAAGTGGTGGAGGACGAAGACGGCAACGACGAGTCAGTCAGAGATGGAGTGGGGCTCGAGGAAGCGGCGAGGCTGGCGTTTAGCGGCGCCTGGGTCGCAGTCGCGGAGGTCGGGTAACCGACGTTCATCCCTACAGACGAAGGATACGACTGCTGGGGTGGTACATTTGTGTTGTCTGCTTGGACGAAGCGTCCAAGACTGTTGATCGGCATCGCGTTGGTGCGAGCCAAATCTAGACGGGTGATTGAGTCAGCACACGAGACTGGGTGGCACTACGGGACATACCTGGGAGCTGAAGTCCCATTGAGGTTGGCTGTTGTAGCTGGCTATCCGGTGGCGGATAATAGAACGGCGCTGCCTCTGGATTATCGTAGATTGGAAGGCTGGCAACGTTTCCACCGAGCACGGGGTTTGGGGGCATGAACTGCGTCGGGACGCTAAATGGGTCGTAGATGACGGTAGTAAGAACACCGCCTGTGCCGTTCGTAGACGAGGTGTTTGCGTGCGTGGCCTGTGAAGATTGATAAGAAGTTGGCTCCTCCAGACCATACAACCTGAGTGTCGCGCCTACGTTTTGTTCTAAGTTCGAGATATGTCCCATGCCATAGATCTGCTGCTGCTCGTGGTCGTTCAAAGGGAGAGACATGGTTGAATGGGCGTTGGGCAAGAGGAAGGAAGCTGCTGCGGGGTTTCGCGAATTCGCTGATGGGCTTTTGACGACCGTCAACTCGTACGTCAGCTGAACTGAGGACAATAGAGTTCGGAACGAAGGCGGGATAGCCGTACGCTTCATCCTGTACCTGACCACGCACTGGCAGCAGCGACGATCTAGAGCAACCCAGGACCCAGTTCAGCTGGGAGCCCATGAGAAGCCTGCTCTAGAGTAGTTGTTACAAGCTCAAGTGCTTCTCGCTCAAAATTCTTCCTGGGCTCACCTTGAGCCTCAGCACGGTGTCACTGGCGGATGTGTGGCCATCAGCCGTAAAAGTACAACAATTCGGGAATCTCGTGGCTCTGTGCACCAAGCTACGTGTCTGTGCGGTCCATCAGCACAGTATGATACCTGTATACTGTGGCGTCATAGCCTAACTGTTGCTCTGGGGTACGAGCCTGGAGCTTCGAACGGTTCGAGCAGTCAACACAGCCACAAATATATTGGTCTCTTCCCAGACTTGTCCTGCTCCGCAACACGGGCTCAAGAACTGATACGGGCACACGGATGGCCGTAAGCTAACCCAATATCGATGGTCATGTCCTGGGAGGGCGCTCGTGCGGTGAGAAAGCAGACGTAATCTTCAGCTGAGACCGCACTGCGACTCGGAGTGACTGTGCGGCTACAGAGGTATTCTCGACCGTTACTGAACATGGTAAATATGTAGTGTGCAAATAATTGAGTCTGCGATAAGGCTTCTCTTCCCATCTTGATTCGTTTCCCGCTTGCGTAGATAGAGAATTAAGCGCGTCGGCAAGAATACTCTCATTGTAGAAGTTACAGGAGTTGTCCAAACGCTATGACAGTCTACTAGGGTACAGCTACAAGCAGGTTCCTCAAACGCGCTGCATAGGCGTCCGGATCGAGCAGGGGCTTGAACACCGCCGCCGCGTTTCTAAGTCGCGCCACATTCACATCCTCGTTCCGCAAAGCGATCGTATCGAGCAGCTGCTCAGCAATAGCCGTGTCCTTTATGGCGCCGACGCGAAGAAGCGTCAGGCGAGGACAGAGTGGTAAAGCGAGCGCGGAAAGGAAGGAGGAGTCAGGCGCTCCGTTTGGGCAGTCAAACTCCTCGAGAAGCAGCAAGTTATGCAGCGCGGGGATTAACATGTGTAGCTTAATCATGTACGCGTCGAGGTATACGGTCTTGATGGACGAAGAGCCGTGCGTCAATATGTGGAGCGGTCCAGAGATGTCCGATAGCCTGCTCGACGAGTTCAGCGCAGCGATCGCAATGCTGACATGTTCCAGTGCCGGAAGCCAGTACTCGTCCGCCAACGCAGGAAACCCGCCCTCCTCGTCGATGCGAAGCGAGTGTAGTTTCTCGTGCTTGAAGAGGGGAATACGGTAATAGATTTTCCCGAGTACGCTTTTGTCGAATGAGATACGAGTTGCGTTCGGGAATGCATCCAGAACGCGCGCGCATAGAGTTCCTGAAAATTGAGCGCCCGTCAAAGCGCTCGTCAACGGAGCAACGATCTGCACAGCTTCGACGTGCTGGTGAGATAATACGGAAGAATATGATGCACTAAAACGATCTATGGACGCTGTGAGAACTCGAAGATTCGGAGCGACATCCTGCAGTTGAGCATTGAAATCGGTCTCGCCCTGGACATGGAGATCTCTGAGCGAGGTGGCGCCCGTAACAGGAAGAACATCGACAAGCCAATGAAGATCATCCCGCATAAACTTCGCATCGGCGAACAACTTGAGCACCGCGCCGTTGGCAAGTGCTTCGCGAACTATGGCACGGAGCCTCGGAGGAAGAGACCCCGATGCGAAGACGTAGAAGTGCAGATTACGATGGCCAGCACGTTGTATTGCGATTTCCACACCGGACGTAAGGGTCGAGGTACAACCCTTGGCCCATATGTAAATATTGCGCCATACGCGTGCGTTCGCTAGCGCGACGTCCCTCCAGAGCCGGCAGACAGATGCAAGAGTAAAAGGCGCTCGCCCGACGAGAGCAAAGTCCGGGGGATCCAGAACAGATGCCGGGGGATCACTCTCCACGCGAAATAAGAATATGTCGGCTAGTAGTTCAGGCAGGAGTCGTTCGAAAGGGGAAACGCAACCTTCCTGGCGCAGTCTTTCGAGCTCTTCGTCGATGGGCTGTGCGGCCTCGTCCAACCTGTCGCGAAATGGCGGTACGGCAGCTTCTGCGGTTTCGAGAGCTCGCTGCGCAGTTATTATGGCTCGCTTAGCAGCTTCGAGTGCTCCCCGTGCAGCTTCTAGAGCGGTTTCTGCATCTCGAACAGCCTTAATGCGGGCGTCCAGCGGTTTCTGGGCTTCACGGATACGCCGCCAGCGAGTCTCGGTAGCTTCGTAGATAGTTTGGTAGGAGACCTCGCGCTTGGGCGGTCTGGCAGTGCTGACCATCAAAGCAACTGTGGGTGAGAAACGAGACCAAGAAGCGGATTCTGCCGACGGACACGTTCGCTCTTTCTCTTTCTACCAAGTCATCGGCGACATCTCGAGCACGCTCGCATCGTTTCTGTAATACTTGGCCACAGATATCACCCCGGACTCGTGCTATGGATGATACTACCAGTCCTGCTCTCACGCCAGCCCGACTTCAACCATGTTCGCCGCTTTGTACATATGCATATTCCGACTGAAGCGGCAAGACCAGTACTTGAGATTCTCCGCATGCGTGCAGACACTTCGAGTTCTTCTCAATACATACAGTTGGATTTCCTACTCTTTCTCGCTGCCGGGTTGCTCTGGATTGGCGGTACATCTTGACAGGCGCAGATGGCGACCCGACACCAGCACTGTGGGGGTTCTAGTCACAGCGAAGATCCATTTCAAATCGAAAGCAAGCGTAGTGGTACAGTTGAGCACACAGGGCAAAGCACGCTTCACGCAGTTGGCAAAGTGTTCACATTGACCGTCGGCTGTTGACCCGTAGCCGGGCGGTTGAAGGTCTGGTCAAGCGTCACATAGGCCGAGAAGAAGCCGCAGTTGTGCAGGTAGAATTGCCCGTTCTCAACACCGCCCGCATAGTCCATGCGCTGTGCATTGGTCGCGGTCGCGTCGCCAGTGAAGCGCGCCGCAGTGAGCTCGGACCAGGTGCCGCTCGTGCTGCGCGCCCACTGATTGTTGAACAGCACACGTCGACCGAGGTAGCCCTTGGTATCGACGAAGTTCTCCAGGAATGAGTGAACCCCGGACTGGTACGTGTTGGTCGAGGGACGCTTCCACGTCGCGATGTAGCGCCACGCGCCCGACTCTGGCGGGAAGAACCACGCTGAGTAGAGCGTGCTACCTGCGCCGTCGGGGCGGATGCGCGTGATGAACTTGTACGTGTTTCCTGCCTTCCAATCGAACACGAGGTACGACTGTCCGCCTGTACCCTCGCCACCGAAGGTATTGTCGACGACGCCGGCTCCCTTGCTGACCAAGGTCGTCTTGCCGCCATTGTCCGCATCCCAGACTGAGAACAGGATCCAGCGGTTGTTGTTGCGGACCTGGATGCCAGAGTAGCCGGCAGAGAAGCCAGCGACCATGAAGTACGATCCGACGGCGTCCTGACCAACAGGCACGGTCACCTCGTTGTAGAAGTACTCGCTGTTGGTCGGGACGGTGTAGCCCATGTGCACAGACGGGCCGCGGCGCGACCAGTAGAAGTTCTCCGCATCGTTGGCGTACTGGAGCTTCGCAGTCGTCGTCACGGTCAGGCCGGACACCTCGCCGAAGTACCCGCCGTCCTTGGTAACGCCCTGCAGATCCACCCTCACATACCCCGGGGCACTGACATCAACAGTGCCTACGGAATAGGTCTTGGCAGAGGTGCCGGCGAGGTTGACAGTAAAGGCAGTACCGTTCAGGGTGACTCTGATCGTACAGTTGAACCTGTCATAACCCATAGGGGTCGGTTAAGGCGCGTGGGTATGGGGTACTACAGGGTATGTGGTACAGCAGGCGAGCGCTTATCCCGTAGCCAGCGCTTATATGCAGACAAAATCTCGAGGCGCACGACGCGGCCAAAGTACTACCCAATAATACCTCTACACTGTGTCTACAGCACCCTTACGCCATGGGTTGCGTTCCGGAGCCTTATGAGAGACGCTTGAACCGTGCTTTTGGTCCCCGAGATGCCTGTCTTGAATGCATATCCGATCTCAAAACCCCATAACTTCATACCAAAATTTCTCCTGAAGACTATGGGTTATGGGGTACAACAGGGCTATGGGGTTTACATATGAACGAAGTCGGGGAAGGCCAAAATCTATGGGGTAGCGCAGGTTATGGGTTTCGACAGGTATGGGTTAGGACAGGTTCAACTGTACTGTTGTTGCTGCCCGCGAGGTATGCGTTTAAGCCGACAGTCACCGAGGCGGCGGACACCACACGGAAGAACGCGCTGATGACGGTGTTAGCGCTGTTCCAGTTGGTGAGGCCATTGTCGTTGATGATTTCGGCGGCTCCTGTCGATGCAGACGTAACGAAGGCGTTGCCTGGGAATGCCACGGTGTTCGACATTTTCGAAGAACAGATGCTGGATCTACGTTCAGTAGGCTCCTCGGAGGAGCAAGTAGTATGAAGGAAACCAGGCTCACGTAGTGTAGCAAAATGGCACAGCGCACTGATCGAGTGGGGAGCGGTGTGAAGGAAAGGCCTGGCTCGACGCAGACTCACCTATAAGTCACCGTTCTGTCCGCCCTAGAACCTCACTCTACAGTAGTGTGATTAGGGATTCGTTGCCCTAGAAGGGCCCTCTGCGATGCGGCGCTGTCCCGAAGGCTTCTAAGTGGGCGTCAGAAACCAACTTCTGAAGCTATGTAGGGTGTCGCTAACAGCGCGAATGAATGCATCGGGACGGTATTCCTGTCCGGTAGGCATATAAAGATAGCCCGCATCGCAGATCAGCTCCAAGAAACACATTCCTCGCTAGTTGGAGTCGCATGGCGCAGGAGAGACATCCCGATACATCATCTCCGAGTGGGACTTTAGTTGATCAGCGGTCCCTAGGCACGAGCACCCTCTGCACCGCACCGTCCGCAAGATGGGCGAGATATCGATCAAAGACTGCGGAGGGATACGGGATGCCGGAAAGGTAGAAGTGAGATCACGGTCGCGAACACGGTGTTCTCAGGGTGGGTTGATTCTGTTGAAGGCTTGCTGCGACTGTAGCAGACATAGATATCAAGATATTTCGGTGTATAGTTTCGCTTCCTGACGCTGCAGTCTGCAGTCTGGATCCATAGGAGCAAGCGAGCTCGAGGTTGTCCTGTCCGGACAAGGAAGCGCGAGAGCAAGAAGCGGATTTTGCCGTTGGACGCGTCTGCTCCTTGCGCTCCTCCCATGTTAACCTGAACTCAGGCTCATCGGTATCACCTCGCGCACGCTCGTGTCTAGCCTCGTTTGGCTATAATCCTCTGCTCGTTCTGCGCGCGCTATGAATCCATCAAAGAACTATAAACAGCTTACGACTCGTACAGTACTGGGCACCTACATCGAATACGCGAAAGCCTGCCCACACGCGCGCACAATTTGCAGCTCGTATACACACCTGGCTGTCTCTGACCGGCTTGCGGTCTACTGCTCGTCGTCCTGCAGTCGCTGGTGCAATGACGCTGTCGGACTGTTCGGTGCCGCGTCCTTTGAACATTGTCATTATGCACATGTTCAAAGGTCTCCGCTGCGCTCTCTCCCTTTGTACCGACATGCACCGACATTCTCTTGCTTGCGCATTCCCTGTCCCTCTTCACGTGCGTGCAGAGCCTGTTTCGCACCGTGAGCTGTATTGCGTCTGATGCGCAGTGTAAGACTTCTAGCTCAACTCCTCTTGGTCCGTTCCTTTCCTCCCTCCACTCGTGATCCATCCATTTTGGCGTATAATTTCCTCTCCTTATTCTTGATCCATTCCTTATATCCTGTCCCTCGCCCTTCCCTATGCCGTGCCCGTGCTGGTCATGCCCATCCCATGCCTTGTCTCCGCGACAACGGAGAGGCAGGCAGTCGGCCCTTAGCCTTATGGCTAGGCTCTGTCGTTCTTGTGCCTCGCCAAGGCGAGAAGAATATGATGGTGCTGTCGCGCATCTCGCGGTCGTGCGTGCCCGACTCCCGAGCAGCGGCCTAACACCATCACTACCTTCTGCGCCGTGGCGGGTACGATACCCATTGCTATTACAATGTGCTCGCTATTGGATGCTGGTTGATGCCCTCGGTGTTGACCTTGAGCGCGTGAGCAGTGAATGTCTCCTCTGTCAATTGTCTGTTATGATAAAGTGCAATGAACATTCACGCACGGTATTTAGAAATCTAGAAATATGGCTTGCGATGACTCGCGATGAATTTGGGAGTCATCCGTGCGGAAGTTCGGGATCGGGACAAGTCGGCGCTCAGCGGGTGGCGGGCCCGGGAGCGCTGCTTTACTCTGTTCCGTTCCGCCATTTGCGTGCCTGGCGTCGACCACGTTCCCCGACCTTTCGTCTTGTATTTTATTTGAGGGATGCTTTCAGGCTCTGACCAGGCGACCACATCGACTACGAGCCCGCCGTTCTCGCCGTTCTCGTCGCAATGGTCGGCAGTGGGCTCGGAAGCCACTTCTGACGGTGCGGCCACTGTACCACGACCCTATAACTATGCTTCGTCTCAAACCCTGGCTACAGAGCCAGCAGATCTTGGCGACTTCAACACCGTATTCCGCGCCTTATCCATACTCAACACTGCTGCAAGCCAGCCGCCATTGCGCGTGTTCCCTGTTCCGCCGCCGACGAGCTCGGTCGCAACCAACACCTCGCCATCGCTTCCAGCGTTGTCAGAGTCTGAAGAAATCGACGACTCTGATGCTGACCAGCCTTCATGGAAGCAGCGCTCAATGGCCAGCACGTTGTCGCCATCAGGCCAACGATCGCGTGCCCCGCCGTCGCTGCCCTCTACCCCGCCTCCTGAGCAGCAATTAGCTCTAGACGACGACGACGAAGATGACGATGAAGACGCTGCAAATGATACAGAAGGCGAGCTAGAAGGCGACGACATGTTGCCTTCGCTCGGTTACCTCGATTCCGCGCTCGGATTCATCGCAGAGGAGCGGGCTCGCCTCGCCGCACAGACCCAGGCCAATGGAGTCAACAGCGACACTGTTATACCTCAGGCGCGTCGGAAACGACGACGGCGACGACGTACACCCAGGCAAGAGGGCGACGATGCATCGCCTGAATACGACACAAGCACTGGCGACGCGCTCTCGGCGCCAGAACCAGGCAGCCGACGTTCCATGCCGCACACGCCTCGTTCGCGACGCACGGCGCCCAGACAGCCTGCTACAGCACCCCCACAGACTCATGTGCAGGCACAGCCGTTGCTCACACCCTCGCCAGCTGTGCAGCGCCTGCGCAGCCTCGCGCACAAGCTGCGAGCGCTATATCCAGACGACGCGGCGCACATCACGCATGTCCTGCGCGAGATGCAGGAACCGTCCGAACCTGGCGCGTTCGTCGAAGTGCGCGGCCCGCCTGCAACACCTGCCGATCCTGTCGTCCATGTCATCGTTGACTAGTACGTCTTGCACGCTCTTTCCACACAGATGCTGACGCGAGTGCAGCTCCAACATCCTAATCGGGTTCATCAACTACATTAAGCGACACCCAGAACTGCACCATCGACGCTCGCGCGACGACAAGCCGCGGCTGTCACACGAGGCACTCGCGCTCATCTTCGAGCGCGGTCGGCCCACGGCCAAACGCGAGCTTGCAGCTAGCAAACCGCTGTACCAGCCCATGACGACCGCGTACCAGCTCGGATTCGACGTCCACCTCTTCCAGCGCGTGCCGCACGAGGACGCCGAGCCCGCGTCGCCCACCTCGCCGCGCAAACCGCGCCCGCATTCGCACTCGAGCGACTCCTCGGACGTGCCGTTCTCGAGCCGACCTCGTTGGCGCGAGCAGGGCGTGGACGAGTGTCTGCAGCTCAAGATGTACCAGTCCGTCGTCGGGCCGGACACGCCTGGCACGCTCGTGCTCGCGACGGGCGACGCTGCGCCCTCGCAGTTCAACGCCGCCGGCTTCCCGGGCAGCGTGCGTAGCGCGCTCGAGCGCGGGTGGCGCGTCGAGCTGTATGCGTGGGAGAGCGGGCTGAGCGGTGGCTGGGCGCGCTCGTTCGGCGAGCACGAGCGGTTCAGCGTGCGCGGGCTCGAGATGTTTGCCGAGGATCTCCTCGCCGTCGACCCGCCCCTCACCGCCAGTGCATAACCTTTTCCTCTCTATCGATTGCTTTGCTTTGTGTGTTGTCTCGCATGTTTCTCTCTCTCGCGCTCTGCATGGTGCCTGTCCGTCCGTCTCGCCTCTCCTCATCGCACGCACATTCTGATTCTGATCGACACACATCCACCACCTACCATGTCGCATCCGTCTCCCTGGTCTCCAGTTACTACTCACTGCATCGATGTACTCTGATTTTTGTACGACTAATGCGCACCCATCCCTCTCGCGCAACATTACGAGCGAAAGCAACGAGCTTCCTGTATGAAGTAGGTGGATTGCGAGGACCTCTTCCAAGCGGTAGCACTAAAGGACGCGCAAACTCCGCCCAAATCTTGGTCACGGTTGATTTCGTCCTTCTGCGCCGAAACCAACGCATCGCCGCCATGCTCCTACGACTTCCGCCGGAGCTACTCTCGCATGTCGCGCACTTCATTGGAACCTTCTGGTCTACAGACAAAGCGGCGCTCAGAGCTCTATCGCTGACCTGTCGTGCCGTGGCCCCATTTGCGCGCGCGAAGATTCTGCGCCGTATCTCCGTCATTTCGGGCGCTCGAGCCGACATTGTGGTCAGTAGTGTTCCATATCATGACGTTGCGATCTCTAAAAGCCAGCAGATAGCCAAACTACGGTTGTGGAACGACACCCAGCGCCGCGTCGTGCGCGAGTTGCGCGTCGACCGTCTGAGCCCAACTTCGGGCAAAACTAATAAAACAGTCTCGCACAACGTTCTTGCCGACTTGCTCGCTCTCCTTCCGTCTCTCGAGTTGCTCCAGGCCGACCGTTTCCTTGGAGTTGGGGTTTCGGACAGACTTGCTGCAGCGCTCAGTCGCCTCGACCTGTTGCGCACGGTGATCATCTCTTCTGGCAGCAATGATGCTCCAGCTTCTGGTGTCTTTGCATTCCTCTCCTCGCTCAGCCCACGCGCTTCGTTCGATCTCATCCGCATCAACATACCTATTCGACTGAAGTCCTCGAAGCGCGGCGCTCTACCCAAAATTTCTATTGCATCTACTCGAATTCTCTGCATCACCGACTCGGGGTTCGAGCCTGGTTCGCTCTCGCGCGAAGCTATGTGGGCAGGATTTGCGGGCTGCTGCGGCACGAGTATGGCTTATGTACGATATTGTGGCTGCACGAGGATCTCTTGCGTGCAGTAGCGCCTACGATACGCGTTCTTTCCATTCGTCGAGGTATCACGGCCGGTAGCGCGGACATCAGCGAGCGACTCTTGCGATCCGACATCTCTCTTCCTCAGCTCGAATGTCTTCAACTTCCTCTCGAAACCGCCAGGAAGATTGCAAACCTCCGCAGCATTCCAATGTTCTCCAATCTTCGCATTCTTGTCGTTCCTCGGTGTCACGCCTCTGATTCTCCTTCTGCGCCTCTCGACGTCGTCTGGGATAAGATTCTCAGCGGGAAATTCGAGGTCGTCGGTAACGCTGCTTACGCAGGTGCAATTAATGGGCGTACTCCTGTGCAGGTGCACCTATTTCCTTGGTGCGGGGTTGCTGCTTTGCGCGGAGTGGGTACGGAGGTGGTGGATTGCGAGGACTCGGCGTTCCCTGATCTGCTCGCCTTGGTGGAACGGAGAGTGTGCGTGAGTACAAAGAGGTTATGGCATTACCAATGGTAACGTCGAGTTAGAAAGATACGCCACCGCACTACTTGTACTGCTATGAATGTCTAACTTAAGTCGCACGCATAATACTAAATCGCGCGCCCCCGCGTCCCCTGCTTGACTACATCTGACGTTGTTGCGAACTCCGGCGTCCGACCGGCGTCCGACCTTACGTGACGACACGCGACCTGCGTTTTATAAGTCTGAGACTCGCTCTGTCCTTCACAAACGGTATACACGTCGGCCAACGTTTTCGAGTCGGGGACTTTGTTTGAGAAATGTTTCACTAGTACTGTGCGACCTGGAATGCCCAACATTGACACATTGACAGCGGCAGAACCCGCTTCTTGCCTCATCTTTTTTCAAACGCGCGTAGCAGCTGTCTAACGTTCTCATGAACCCCAACCGCTTCGCCGAGCCTGACGAGCGTGAGGCCACCACCAGGGCACTTCGCATCGCTGTCGAGACGCAACCGCAGCGCATCGCCGACGCTCGAAAGAATTTGGAGGTCCTGGCAGCAGCAGCTGCGCGTGCACATGCTTACGCACGCGCAAACCCGCTTAGACCATCAGCACGCGACGAATTCCTCGTCGCAGCGGCGGCTGAACGTCGCGCACGGCTTTTTCTGGAGGCACTCGTCGACGGCTCGGACGTGCGCCGTCTCCAAGGACTTCTCCACCCTATCAGGAAACTCCCCAACGAGATACTCAGCGACATATTCTTAAAGGCTATCCAAGAGTACCTGCCGATGTACGGCTGGGAGTCAGTGCGCAGGCCTTGCTACATCGCTGGCGTTTGTAGGCGCTGGCGTGCCGTTGCGCTGGGCACCCCACGGCTATGGCGGCATATCCGAGGCACGTACGACTTGGAACCCGAGTCTGGATATCTTGCTCGGATGATGGCAGTTTGGATGGAGCGCTCCCTAAACCGGAATATGGTGATCGACCTCAGTCTTAACATCCTTCGCGGCGCTGAGTTCCCCGGTACGCAGCGCCCCCATGTTCTCGTACCCATACGGAAGGCACTATCAAGGGGTGCCGTTATCGGCTTAAGGCTCTTTACTCCGTATACGAGTAGTATCGTACGGGACCTTTTCCCTACTGGCGCGTCACACTCTGCTTTGCAGAGCCTGGAGCTCACAGGGTCTCAAGAGCAACAGGACCTGGTAGACCGCCTCACCCAAATTGCGCCGAACCTTCGTTCCATCACACTCTCGGTCGTCCATTTCAACTCTCCCGTTCGGCCGCACCCCAACGTCAGATCAGTGCGCGTAGTGAGCACAGGTTTGATTCAGGGCTTCACTATGCCCAAGTACGGAGCTCTTGCTCACCTTCTCGCGGCGTTTCCGGCAATAACGAGCCTTACCCTCGATCTATGCTGCATGGGAGGTGAAGCGTGTGGCTCAGCACTCCTTCGGCACGACACACTCCGGTCGTTACACATTTACGAGCCTGAAGGCTTCGCTTGCGACCCTCCTCTCGCCATGGCATACTCCTTCCCGCAGTTACGCTATGCCAAATTCGAACTACAGACGCCCGATGATACCGATGAAGTGTGCATCGAGGGTCCCATGCAGCTCCTCATCAACGGCCTCTCGACGCTTCATTCGCTCGAGTTCGACGTGGAGATTGACATGGCGAAGCTACTACCCGCGCTTCGCAATATGCCCTTCTTGGAGTCCCTCGTATGTGACCGCGGCCATCCTGACGAAGGATTCTGCGCTGCGCTTGCCTCCCCGTCTTACACGGGCTGGCTCTGCCCGCGCCTCAAGCTCGTGACTCTCCGAATGGAACTCGCAGAGCTACAGGAGTGCACTGACGCCATATCGGCGCGGAACGACGCGCAGACGGCGGGTGCAGATATTGCGAGGGTGGAAAGGTTGACTTCGCTGTCGCCAGAGGGCGTGGTGGAAGATGTGATCAAGTTCGTTTGAAGCGCAGTTGTAACTACGGGGGACGAGTGTAGTTGCAGACTGAGGGCTGTCGTAGAGTGGAATCTTAAGATTGTTTACTCTCTCATCAGTACTGCTATCTGACCAAGCTGTCAGAGACAGTTCCCATGCATCTGACAGTGTTTTTTTTTTCTCTTCGCAAACGTTCAGAAGATGTCCGCGTCTAGTGAGTGCCGATTTACTCCGCGGGCCAAGCAAGCCGAGGAGGCGTCAGTCGCGATCTGAGTCAGGCTTAATCCCGTGGCGGGGGTGTGGGGGGATGGCGGCACACGCACCGCTGGGAGGAGGGAAACGAGCTCCCAGGTGCCTGCTCCGACGGAAGGGGTCACGCAAGAAACAAGCAGAAGCGGGCCTTCGAGCGTGAGACAAATCGGGGGGCAACAAACCGACACGGCGAACGCTAAACAACAGGGGCTGGGCGGGCAGGTACAAAAAAAAGTCGCCAGAGTGCGACGGGGGAGCCGGGAAAGAGAGTTCTTGGATCCGCCCGCTTCGCTCTTCCTATAACTAGACCTTCTTCAGGGCTCGTACCTCGCCCGGACTCACACTCCATGATCTCAATCTCCGCCTGTGGCTCGCATTGCCTTCAACATCCGAGTCAGCGTTGTCCCTGGTCCCAGGCATCCATCAACAGCACTCATGACGAAGTTATCCAACACTCTTATACGCTGGCAGGACGAGAACGCCTTTGGCTGGTGCTTCCATTGGGTCACCGTCCGTGTCGCCGCGGTGCTAAGTAACTAACGAAAGTATTAGGGAGGGCTTGTAAAACGAACCCAATGATCCGCAAACTGCGACTCGGACCTATGTACGATGATCATGAAGTGTATTACGCTCAGCAAAAGACGGTGCAAAGTAGACCTCATAGCACAGCACGCGACAGCAGTAACTCGTCGATGTACACAACAGCAACAGCATTACACGTTCTCAGCTCAGGATCTAGACCGTACCGTACACCATGGACACTAGTACCGGAAAGCAGCGAGTACAACGACACTCTGCCCCATCGTCAGCCAAGTTCTGGCTCAGACTAAGGTGGACGCACTGTGGTGGGAAGATAACAGCAACAGACAGGGACTCGACAGCGAAGATGTAGCGGAGAGATGTGGGATGTGTACAGTTTAGATACGTCGGTGTGGGGTCGTGATCATGCCTTGAGGCTCTTGATGAACTCGAGCGCCTTCGTCGGGCTGCAAGAGTACCACGATGAGCGGGATGCAGGTGTTCAAGTCGGTAGGATACGTACCTCTCCTCGGGCTTCACGGGGATCTTCTTGTCGAGCAGCTTGCCGCCCTTCTCGAAAACAAAGTGGCTACGCTTGGTGGACTTGCCGCTGACTGCACCGAGAGCCTTGATGAGCTCCTTCTTGGGGTCGGACAGGAACGAATAAGGCAGCTCGTTCTGCAACGCCGCGGCGCAATCAGCACAGCACAGCAAGGACAGCCGGCGGACAGCAAACCTTGGTCTGCCACTTGGTCGTGGCAGTAGGGGCGTCGCCGCTGAGGCCGTACACGGTGTAGCCGACGTCCGTGAACTCCTTGTAGATGTCGCGGAAGCCGCAGGCCTGCTTGGTGCATCCGGCTGCAATAAATGCGAGGGGAAGGAAGCGTGCGTCAGCCGATAGAGCATCCAGCTAAATGAAAATCCACGAACGAGTGTCGGCCTTGGGGAACAGGAACAGCACGACGCCGGTCTCTTCTGCGAGACTCTTGATGCTGATGTCTTCGTTCTTCTCGGTCTTGAGTGTGATGTCGGGCAGAACGTCGCCGATTTCGAGCGCCTTGATCTCCTCGCCGGCGTCGTCCTCCTCCTCGGGGATGGTGTCGGGACCTTCGTCGGCCTTCTTTGCGTCGTCCTTGGCTGCGGCCTGCAAAACAATATGAGGAATATAAGCGACTGAAACCGGGATAGTGCGGAACGCGACGCGCCTTGCTGGCGGGCTTGGTGCTGCCCGCACGAGACGCCTTGCTCGCAGGCTTGGATGCTGGCTTCTCGCTGCCCGCTTTGGCCTGAAACTAAGGTCAGACATAATCTCAGAATTAATTACAACGCACCTTCTTAGGCGCAGGCTCCTCGGCGTCGTCCTTGGCCTCGCCGGCCTCCTCAGCGTCGGCCTCCTTATCAGCAGCGGTGCGCTTTTTGGTCGTCTTGGCCTCGGACGCGTCGCCGTCGGCCTTCTTCGCGCGAGGCTTGGCCGCCTTTTTCTTGGGCGGCGGCGGCGCGGGCTTGTCCTTCTCGTTCTGCTTAATGCGCGACGAGCGACGCGGCTCGCCAGGGTCGCGCTCGGGCGAGCCAGCGGCGGCGGCGGTCTTGGTTGCGCGGGGCATCGCGGGTTTTAAGTCCGTGCGTGCGGGGCGAGACGGGCGATGAGAGCGGGAGGACGAGGTGGAACCGAACCAAGTCGCGCGTCCAACTCCGACCAAACCTCGAACCCCCAAAAGCAAAGAGGACAGCGTACATTCCATCAGATTCCCTCAACGGCACTTACTCCTCCCGAACTCTCCTCACGTGTCACAAGAATCTGGTACAACTCCCGAGGGCTGAGACTTGCGGCGAGTTTCCCAGGCAGCGGATATATAAGTGTGCATTATCTTCAAAACCCGTCTATGTAGGTAGAATCAAAGTCAAGGGGGGACATGTGCACCTAGTATCCGTCCGAGGGAGAAACGAATCACGCGTCGTGCGACGACCCGATGGATGACTGCGAGCTGCGTCGTCCGAACATCGGTCGGCTGCTGCCACTGGCGCTCCCGCTCCCGCTGCCCGACGGCTCGGGGTCGCGTTCGCGTTCAGGCGGCGGTTGCGGCGACGCGACCAACAGGTCCTCCTCCTTGACGATCATAGCCTGTCCGCGCAACGCGCCTTCGTCCACCGGCATTCCGAGCGCATCGTACTGGCGTATCGGGTGCCGTTCCACTTGCGCCTCGAGAAGCTGCAAAAACAGGTCAGAAGCGATCGTAGGTACCACACGCGCACTCACCTCCTTGCGCAGCTCCTCCGTGTCGTATTCCTCCATCTCCTCCGGCTTGAGCAGCGCGACGCCCTTCCGGAACACTTCTCCTTCCTCCTCCACCCAGTTCTTCGAGCTACAAGAGGCAGGTCAGTACATAAACAGCAGCAGCGTGCGGTCCTCGCGACATACAGATCGTTGGGTGACTGCGGGCCATCGACGTCGCCGTCCTCGGGCGCGTCGACCATCGCGCCGGCATGCTTCTCCTCGTCGTCAGAGTCGCCGATGGCAAAGCTCGCGCTGGGGATAACCTTCTCCTCGATGATAAGCCGTCCTTTACCCTTGTCGACCTTCTTCGTCTCCGCCTCGTCCTCGGCACCCGGCTCCTCCTGTACAGGCGTACCGACGCGCGGACTGCCAGTCCCATTCTTGCGCTGCAGCAGCGGCGACAGAAGCTGGCTCGCGGGTGACAACAAGCCGGTAGGCGAGAGCAAGCCAGAGACGGACGGGCCGTTGAGCACGTTGCTCCCCAACCGCAAGCGCAGGCCGCCCTGCAGACTCGAGCGGCGCGTGATGGCCGGCGAGGTCGGCGCCGCGCGCGCGAGGAGCGCAGTGAGCGAGTCGTTCAGCTCGATCATCTCGTCCAGACGCGTCGGGTCGTCCGAGCCGCCTACAGACTGGATGAGCCCGATGAGCGGCGGGAGTGCTGCGCGCGTGCGCGCTATCAAGTCCGGCGAGGCAGAGGACGAAGATGAAGACGACGACTGCGCGAGAACGGCCTCGAGTTCCGACCGACAGTCGCGTGCTGCTTGGACGATGTCGAGGTCCGTCTGCGTAAGCTGCGACACGCGTCAGTAAACCGACACAGTTGTAGAAAAAAAGATCACATACGCTCTCGCCCGTCGTGCGCCGCACACCCCTCGCCAACTGACTCTCCTCAATCATTCCCCACACGCCCTTACCCAATCCTCGCCCACTGGCCATACTCGACCCGCTTCCCCTCACGCTCTCCTCCGCCTTCTCGGTATTACGCACGCAAATGCTGAGGATGTCCCGACACAAGCGCGCCATCGTCTCGTCACCGACGGGTATGTTGAGATCGAGGCACCGCATCGTCCAGTTGCTCTTCAGACCGCTGCTCAGTGCGAGCACGCCGGCCATGTCGAGCGAGTTCTGCGTCAAATCGAGGTGAAGAAGCGACGCGGATTCCGGGAGGAACTCGGCCAGCGCGATGGCTCCCGCCGAGTTGAGTCCTGTGCCGGAGAGGAAGAGACGCTTCAGGGACTTGTTCAAAGTGAACGCCGTTCGAAGCGAGGT
>KV425982.1:0-42184 GCA_001632375.1 Exidia glandulosa HHB12029
GCGGCCATCTGCGCGCCGGGTTCGGCATACCTGGTCGCTGTGAGCACTACAGAATCAACGCAGGGAACACATACTTGAATTCTCGCCGTAAAGCCTTTGCAGCCTCCTTGGCGTTCGCATCGTTCGCCGCGGCGCGTTCGCAGACTTCGAGCACGATAGTCCAGTCATCGGACGCGAAACCCGTCAGATACCCTGCGCGCGCGTTCAGCGTCAACATCAAGCTCATCCCACCCCGCCGCACCTATCATCCGCGTGAGCTCGCCAGGCTGGCCCGTCGGACCACGGTGCTGGGGCTCCTGATGGTCGCCGCGCTCGCCGCCATGATCTCGATGCTCGCGTTCCCGGTGTCGGTCGCGGTCGCGGTCGCGCTCACGCTCCTTGTCTTTATCCTTGTCGCTGTTGCGTCCAAAGAAGCCTTTCTTCTGGAGTTTCGCGGGCTGCTGCTGGTCCTTGGGCGCCGGCGTCGGGAGGCCGTCCGAGTGCGCCGAGACCGAGCCCGCGAGCTCGTAGCCGCCGCCATGGGGCCCGTGGGAGTGCGCGTGAGACTCGTTGGTGGTGTGGGACGGGTGGTGGGCGTGGTGCGGGTGCAGCTGGACGTTTGCTGGACTGGGATGGCCGTTCGCGCGCGGCGAGTGGTTCGCGGGCTGCGAGCCGTCCTGCGCGAAGACCGGGTTCAGGTTGAGCGGCGCCGCGCCCTGCGGGAGCGTGTTGTAGTCGTGTGGGTGCTGCTGGGACGGCGGCTGGGTGGGCTGGAGCACGACCCAGTGCTCGTCGCTCGTCGGCGCGGGCGACGGCTGGGGCGAGTCCGAGTTGGCGCCGGCGAGCGTGGGGACGCCAGCCTTGGGAGTTTTCTGGCGTTGGAAGAGCTTCTTCATGGACGAGGAACGGTGGCCACGACGAACGAGCTGCGATGCACAGCCCACAGCACGATGCGGCCAATTCACATCCCGATAACCGCGCAGTCAAAACTATTAACTAACTTGCTCATTACTCGCACAACATCTCCACAACCGAACTAGGAATCATAGTCAAAAGCATAAGTCAATCGTCACAGAAACACGAAACTAGGTATATCGGCTAACGGCCAAGCAGCGCGTACCCGCTTCCCTGCGGCCCGTGCAGCTTCGAGTAGCAGCTTCTACACAGCGGGTCGCCGTCCTTCTCCGTCAACCGGTTCGAGTCGAGCAGTACTCGACACTCGGTGCACCGCAGGCATGCCTTGTGCCATATTCTCCCCGATGCCTTCACCTGTAGGGGTTAAGTGTCAGGTGAGGTCAACAAGGCGCAGAAATGAGGGAATGTCCAGCGCTAATTTGCAGCTCGTCGTGCGAACCTCCGCGCTCAACACTCGGTGACCGCAACACTAGGCTTCAATATCACCTTGCATGCAAAGTGTCACAGACACGGTGATCTACTGCATCACCCCGCCCGTTCACATGCGAGGCGATCTTGAAGCCTAGCGTTGCGGTCGCCGATGCAGGGGATCATACCTCGCGATGCGCGGGATGTTGCACAATCGGACGCTGGTAACTCGTACAGACGCTCCACTTGGTAGTTCATGTAGACCGCCGCACAGATCTCGAAACCACTGGGACAGAATGCATACGCCGTACGCACCTGTTCAGCAAAGTACACCGCCTTATCGCACACAGGGCACAGTGGGTTTGGGCTCGCGAACCGCGCCGCAGCCTTGCCAGGAGAAGGCGAGGCATATCGCTGCACCTTGCTCGGTGAAGTGCCCGTCGCAGTAGGACGGAGGGGTTGCGCGCGTGGGAGGAAGGCGGCCGAGCCTGTGAAAGACGTGCGATTAGTCCCATGAGAAGATATATATCGAGAAAAGGATCGTGTAGGGCAGGGTTCCGCTACAGCGCCGAACACCTTCGAGTCGCTCGCAGCAACTTCTGGGAAGCGACTGCGCTGCATCTACACGACCATAGACTCATGTCGAACCCAAGACCAAGGGAGCACGAAGGCAGGCCTTGAAGGCCCTGGCGGTATTACGCACCTGTGAGGGATTGCTTGAGCGGACGCGGGTCCGCGACCGCAGGATCAGACTTCAAGAACGCATGCGACGGCGGTGGAGGGGTGCGCGGCTCGTCCACATCGTCGTCCTCGTCGTCTGGCGAGTTCACGCGCTCCTTGGTCAGGTCTGTTGAAGATCTCGACGTGAGCGCTGGAGTTGAAAGCGGCGAGAAGCTTGTCGATGGAGAAGCGGTGGGCGAGGAGGGCGATAGATTCGCCGATCGTAGGTCTGTCGACACTCAGCACGCGACATAGCGCAACGACCTGCAACATAGCTTACCTCGGGTTCCGAAGAGGCGGACATGGCAGCTCTTGCTGTGCGCACGAGTCAGCATATTGTCCAATATTCCCGGCCGCAGCCAGCCACAGCGTCACCGCCTGCGCCGCTCACCAATACGGCTACCAACGACTCCAATTAGCTGCCAGGCCACAGCGCCAACGCCAGTAATGAGCTCGCACCTCAAAGTTATGCTCGACGAGCGAGAATGAGTCCAGGCGTTTGCTGCAACTCTTGCATTTCAGACACATCTGCGCCGTCGTCAGCCGATATGCCAAACCACACAGCGATTCGGGCGCACCTTGTGATATATCTATAACGCCAAGGACGAAATATCCTGCGCTGAGCAAGGCTTAGAAGCGCCGGCGAGCGCACACACCTTGCGACCCGGGCCCATGACCTGGCGTCATCAGCCTCTGGCGCTGCTTGCAACGGTGATAACGGACCTGCTCTGCAGCGTAAACGGCCTTATCGCACGTAGGGCAATAGTGTGTGCCGCCGAACGACATTGTAGAGTAGCTGGAGAGTGAAGTGGCGACGGTCGTATCACTTAGGGTCTCAAAGAAAGAAGCGCGATCGGGCGCTTTGGACTCCGATATTGCGTCCTTGTGCTCGTGACGTTTCTTCCGATTTTCAAACTTGAGTAGACCATGTTTTAGCGATGGCCGTCACATCCAGCGCCCATGTTGTGGATGTTATGTCTGAAGCAAATGTCCCAAGAGGAGAAGGTGCATTCATTCCATGGTCTTACCCTTGGATACGTTAATACGGCAATGCCCGCCAGCGAAGCCAGGTCATTACCGTATGTCACGTCTGCGTCCCGTACAATGCCCGCCAGCGAAGCCAGGTCATTACCGTATGTCACGTCTGCGTCCCGTACAATGCCCGCCAGCGAAGCCAGGTCATTACCGTATGTCACGTCTGCGTCCCGTAGACTAACGCTTGGAGTATCTGTGGTAGATTTCAGAGTTCTTCGACCTCCAACGCTCCTCCCCTCTACACTACAGGAGTAACATAGCATTCCTCCCATATCGTCCGGATTACTCGCTTCTCCTCCTCTTCGCACTGTTCCGGATAACAGTCCTGCAACATTTCGATAGTCACCAGTGGGCCATAACAGCAGAGATATCCGGAGCCCTGCAAGAACTGCCTTGGTGCCGTGTTGCCAAGTAGCTTCTCGGTGAATTCTGCACGTGAAAGGTGTGGTATGAGCTCTAGCATCGGTCCCGCTGCATGCCAGTGCATGCGGCCGTGTTCCAGGTCGATGACCCGCTGCCGGATCGTACTTGATCTATACTGCGAGATCGCAAGCCGGGCCCTGTAGACAAGGTGCCACGGCGCGGGTGGTATCGATGTATCTCCGCACTGCGAGTGCGTCGTCATCTGTAACACGAGCTCCTCGAACGCCGGGAAGCTCCACGCGTCCAGTCCGCAGGTAGGACCAAGTTGGAGGCGCCGTTCAGCAGAGAGGCGCGAGACGAGATGATCGGAGACGATCGTGCAGATCTCCTCGAACTGAAGACGATGCGCCAGGCGCAGGACGTCGACGAACTGCTCGTCGGAGAGCGCGGTGACCAGTTTTGAGCCCCAGCTAGAATCAGAAACGTTGTCAGTCGATTATTCGTAGCTACAAACAAATTTGAAGGAGGACTAGCTCACGGGAGATATAGCTGCAAAAGCAGATTGCCAAACGCTTCGGCGCGGACGTCGTGTATGGGTACAGGAGATGCAGACGTTCCTTCCTTTCCGTCGTGCGGTTGACCGAGAGTAAACATGTCTTCGAACAACTTGCTTGCACGAGCGAGAATGGATCGATGAACGTTGAACAGAGTGCTCTCCGCCTAAAAAAAACATGAACTTCCGCGTGTGATTTCCCTAGCAATATAGCAGACCTGGAGGACGACGTTTCCATCGTCGTACCACAGTGTCTCATGCCGTGCGGGGGTGGTCGATTCAAGCCTCGTCGCGTCCGTCATGGTCGGGAACAAGTGTCGAAGAACACGACCTTTGTGCGTGTTGTTCGGGACGCCGTCGCGGGACCAATTTCCGGATGCGTTCGCCAAAGCCTAGATGGTAGTACCGCCGTATTTCTAAGCCCTAAGTACTACCTACAATCTGGAATCTAAACGAGAGTGTGTCGCCGTGCATCGGCTCGGGTGTATACAATAGAGTACACATACACCTTAATAACAATTATGAGTGAGAGGACGCAGCTACGCCATCGGGTTCGTACATAGGGGGCATTGTAGCCTCATCGTCTCCAGCGTGCCGTACACGATTCAATGACGAGAGCAGAGCGACGACCGAAAAGCCAGCGCCACGCACTGCGTCGTCGAGTGCGGCGAGCATCACAGGATCGGACCGCGGCACGTCTGCTGCAGCTTCGACAACGACGGCAGTATCGGGAGACCGTGCATCGATATCTCCAGGGACGGTCGCAGGCGGGGAGGTTGTTCCTTTAGTGGGGTGGTGCTCCGCGGCAGCGTTCGCCGACTCCGTGTACGGAGTCAGCGCCGATCGCGAGTCCTTGCCCAATGCACGCTCGACTTTTTCACCGCGCTGTTCCTCTACAGCTGGAGGACTGTGACTGTCCGCGGCGGGTGGGACGCCGTATGGACGGATCAAAGTATCGTCGGTCGGTGTAGAGGGGGAGCGCATGCGCTGCCGCCTGCGGCGACGGCGATACCACCAGAAGAGCAACGCAGCCACAGCAACGACGGGAAGAACGACAATGAGAACGATCTCCCCTATGTCCGTAATAAGTTTTGGAACTGGTGGTACGGCCTTTGGTGGTGGGCCAGTCGGTGAGATCTGCAGCGGGTCGGAAGATGTCGTCACTGCAGATGAAAGGCTGGGTGTGGTGGACATAGCGGCAATACGAGCTGGGGGAAGGGGCGGGAGTGATATGAAAGTCCTGAAGACGCTTCAAGTAAAGCCCTCCAAGGGAGTGACGTTCCGGGACCGACATTGGGCGGCTCATAACCAGGTACAGTATACCTGTCGTCGTCCCCGCCCGCACCGAAAGCGGAATGTGCCTGCGACGCACACGTACAGACCCTTGTTCGCTACGTCGTCACGCAGGTTTCGTCGGGCGCTGTACAGTTTGCCAACACTGGCTGTACTGTGACTTCATGGTGACTGAATCAGCAAAGCACAAGAATAATCGCGCCCCAGGGACACGCGCGACTACATATGAACCTGATTGCCGAGAAAGCGACAGTACGATGAAAGATCTGTATTTTTGTATTTATTACATGAAGAGCTTGCATCAGACTTGCTGCAACCCCGCGGCCTAGCGTCTGCGCGTCCCCGAGAGGACGCACGAAAAACGAGGGCCAGCTTCATCGAGCTCGCGAACGAGCATGTTCTCTGCTGAAGCGGGGTGCGAGCGATGTCATCGAGTGCAAGTGAAGAATGCGACACGTTTGAGTGTGCAAGACTGCAGTTAGTTTCTATAAAATAGATCCTAGCTGAGTATGTTCTAAGGAAACCAGACACGCGCCGCGCGCGGTATATATACTGACAGCCGACAGGTGGTCCGTGCGTCGGTTTGATGGCTCAAAAAGCGCATCTGACGGCCACACTTTCAGCGCTTGTCGTCAACGCGTCAACGCGAGATCGCAAGATGCAGACGACAGGGTACGCTGTTTCATTGAGCGAGAAGTCTGCCTTTTGCAGATAAATGTCGGACCTTGTCGATGAGGCGACGTCGCAGACTCGGCTGCATCCGCAAGTTGTCTCCGCCCGTCTCATCCTGGGATTCCTGGCAGTTGGTCAGCTACCTACCATCATCAGCGCGACTAGGCTCGCCCATCTTGTCCCTACATCCACACCCTGAGCGCTGCAGCAATGCTCTCGAGTAGGCCGTGAATGCAGGGTCTTGCTCGCTGCGTTTGGCGTGAGGGATATCGCAAGAGGACTATAACTTCAGCGGTGGGTCGTCGCAACGAAGGGGGACGCGCGGGAGAAGGAACATAGCCTCTGGAAGACCGTATGCGCAGGTCTAGCGTGCAGACCACTCGTTATTAGTCGCACGTTTGCGCGCTCAACTCCTCCGAGTCGAACCTGGCGCTGTCCTAGTCCTATCCAGCGCTCTCCGTCATCAAGACTTTGTGCTCAACAGACAGATTGACATAACTCTACACGTCTCGATGCAGCCGCACGCGGCGCCCGGACGCAATGCTCGTTGCCTGAATTGGTCCTGCCTCCGTCCTGGCGTCCGGAGTTTGGACAGTGCTTCCCTGTCGACCGCTGCAAACATCATGCTGCCTGACTGACGTCGGAGCCGTGCCCAGCGGTGTAAGAGCACCGAATACTTAAGGCGCTGAGACGTTTCTGCGGTTCGTCGTCAATGTGATGAGTCCATCTAACCCGGCCGACTTTTCCCCTGCCACCTGGGACTACGGCGAGTCGAAATCGGTTCTCAGCCTTCTGCCTCTTCGAGTGCTAACCCCGACTGTGCAGCGGCAGAGATCGCATGCATTGCGCTCTTCTTTTGGGACTGGGGTATGGCTTCGCGCTTTCGTACTGCGCGCCCGTGCTGAATAGTTCCAGTTATCACGCTGGACGATGAGGTCCGTCACGTCGGATCACTTACCACACAGTCTCATCTTCGACCAGGTTGAGCTGATATGGGTGAGTACTTGCTTGGTGTGCCGGGGACTCGGTCTCACGGTCCATCCCCCAATAGCGACAACAATCGTGGCGGGCGGGCGCCTTCTTCCTACCCGTACGCAATGCTTCGCGTCTTGCTCCTGCAAACTGACGACAGGGCCGTCGCAGTTGCGCTATAGCTCCTTCGCGCTGATGTGTTTCGCAACGTACACCTTTACCCTGAGGGACGAGTCCCAATCGGTATGAGCATGCACAGCATACCCCGTTCGGCACCCTGACGAACAGCGCAGATGTGTGTGATTCGGCGCACTAGTCGGCAAACAAGGCGCTCATGAACATATTTCGTTGCAGGAGCAACGTCGAAGTCTGGATCCGAGTCATCTCGATGATCCTCATCATAATATTGGTCCAAAGTGCGTCGCGCTCGAGTATACACTACATTAGCTGACGTCAAGACACGCGCAGTCATTTTACAGCTACGAGTATATATCATGTACAACCGATCCCGTACCCTGCTACGCCTGAACGGCGCGTTCTTCGTTTTCGAAATAGCGGTGACGGTCGCGCTTCTTGCCGTCTTCTCACAACGGATTCAGTGTACGTCCCTCGTGATCAATGCACTCCTCTCCCCGCGCTCATTACCAGGCAGATCTCCCGCTGACCTCGAACTGCGGCGAATGCATCATCTGGCCGCGAGAACTAGGGTACTGCTATGTCGTCCGTACGTTCGGCTCGTTCTTCCCCGTTTGTTCGAAAACTCACGCTCGCCTTCCCCTTGAACGTGTAGCGCTGATATTCGAAGCGTACCTTGCGACACTGATGGTAAAGAGGAGCTGGGAGAATCGTAGGCTTTTCGATGAACTTGAGGGACAGAGTTTGTTCTACATCCTGGTCCGCGACTCGGTGGTTTACTTCTTTCTGTGCGCGCTCGCTCTCCTCTTCGTCGGCTCGTGTTCTAACGTTTATTTACTCGTACAGCGTATCGAGCGCACTGGCTGCGTCGATGCTTGCCTTTTTCATAGCTCCGGTTAGTGGATGGATTCGGACTGCGCATCGCTCTGCGCTGACACTCCCGTAGCAAAGAACAGCATGGACAGACACGTACGCACGCAGTCTTGTCTTCAACCCAGGTTACTCATCCCTTCCGATAGACTTGTGGACTCGGTGGGAGCGGTTGGCGGAGCGCGTCTCATCTTATCCATGCGACGGGCTGCAACGCGCCAGACGAGGTCGACAACTCGTCAGACGATTAGCACTGCCGTCGTGGTTGAGCATTTCGACTCTTCCGCGGATGGGAACTCCGCTGCGACTGCTGTAGAAGCGTTCGAATTTGTGGTCACGCGGAGGACCTCTATCATCAGGAAAACGCGGAGTGTCTCCATAGCGTACATGTGCCTACATAGAACCCAGAGCGTCATAGAGACTCCCCCGGAATATAGCGAGTCCTCTCCGCTATGTGTCGCTATCCGCCGTACATGTGCATGATAGGGACGCTTCCTGAGCCTTGATAGCAAGAGCCTAAGCAGGAGGATCCACACCCTGCATTATTGCTATTAGGCTATAGAGCGCTATGGCTGCTCTTGCTCACTGCCTCACTTTCTCAGCTCGGCTCACTCTCCGGCTCCAGATACGAGTTATGAGTATAGAATATATTGGCACGGTGTATGAAGACTGGGTAGTATACGGGTACCACATGGACGGCCCGCATCACGGAGCTCGGCGACAAGGTGACCAGTACAAAGGAGCACCACGGCATGACAGAACATAACGCTCACGACCTAAAAATCGCGGTCAGTAGAAGGCAAAGGGCAGAGATGGAGACTCACAAAACAATTTGCAGGTCTTCATGGTGTGTCGCTCGGGTGGGTTGTGACACGTCGGGTATGCAAATATTGACGGTGACGGGGTTGATCGACAGTGTTGCGCACCTGGGAGGGTAGGATAGCACGGTGAGTATAAACAACGGAGTTGAACGGACAAGGCGGAGCAGCGCCAGCTGCCGAAGCGCAGATTGCCAAGTACGTGGTAGCTGGTTCACAGAAGCCAGTCGGTCCAACAGAGAAGCAGCCAAATCAAGAAACGGAATCTCGAGAGCGAGAACAGCGTCAAAGGTGGCCTAGAAATCTCGCGCAGGCGACAGTACTGAGTAGAATGAAGCGATTTACACGGCAAAGGACATAAGCCCGTTCAAAGACCAGTCCTGTAGGAAGAACTACATTTGAAGGCTGAGATTGCAAGAGTTCGTGAACGTGAACAGGCTGATAAGCCATCCCTGCTGCCGCCAGTAAGGATTAGATCTTTACAGTTGGACAAGTCTCTTATACCGAAGCTTTTTCAGTTCATGCTATTGTCTTCGTTACAGTCTATACTTTAGGGGATGCTAGTACGGTGGGATCTATGGAAAGCGGTCATAGCGGGAAGTGCGCCCATCGATATGCTATTGCCGCTCGGGTGCGCGTTGTCAACGGCTTCCTCTTTGAATACTCCGCAAGCAGGCTGCAACCTCCGGTGACCGTCTGATAACGGGGATGATTCGCAGTGCAGACACGACGGCGCGTGATACGCTGACTGACGAGATATTCACGCCCCCGGGCTGCGATCGCCGAGTATCACCGCTATGCCCGGTGACGCGTTTTCCTGATGATATAAGCCCCGATCGAGCTTCTTATCGCCCATTTCAGAACTGTATGCTGCGGGTCCGTGCATTCGGCCGGGCGCGACACACGAGTTGGACTCTCAGGTTCATTGGGTTCTACTTCTGTGCTTGCTGCTGTATCCGCCCCTCTAGGCGGAAGCTCGCACATTCTTCAGAACACGAGTGCTAGTGACAGGGACTCGTCGCCATGCGATTCTTGTTTCTCTACCTGACCGGACTGGCCGGGACATCACGTTGCGTTGATCGTGGCTCATATACGGCTTCTGACTCGGCGGCCACGCTGTATGCAGTGCTTCTTACGTGAACGCAAGCGCCATATCTTCTTCAACGCTGGACCTTCTCGATTATTCGTCGGCGTAAGCGACTGTAACCGCTGCAATCAAGTTAGTCCTGCGCAACGAATTTAAACGCTGGCGCACTCACACGCAATTAAAAGCCTCATCACCTTCGACCTCGGCTCCCGCAGGGCCGTATTGCGACTTGAGGACGACTGTTATTGCTGCCTGTACAGCAGCAGCATGTGCAACACTTCTCAGCCTGATCGGTACCGCAAGAAGCCTCCCCGTCGGCGCTCCGCGGAGCTTGCCCATGCAATGTAGCCAGCAGTGTCTGTCGCGTCTCGGCACACAACACGCGGCAGGCCAGGGATGTACAGACTGGTCGCTGGATACTCGCAGGGAACAGACCAGGGTTCTTGGAGCTACTAGCCTCTGGCGTCTGTTCTTCTGCTTGCGGTCCCTTTCGAGAACAAGCTCGTGAGGTCCCGTGTCATTCTCATCGATCACAAATCTGCACGCGCTCTTACTGGTGGTAGCAATTACTGGTCACTGCAATCAGGGGCGCAATAGAGCTCGACATCACTTCTCAATGGGCTTCGTGCGGCTCCGACGATCACACTGCTTTGCTTTATACCGTCTGGACACGAAAAATCGGGGTTCCTACCTCTGGTCAGACTACTCTCATCCAACTAGCGAACATGCCACTGTCCTTTTATGTGCTATCTCTTCTGCTCCTCGTCAACCTCGTCGTCCGATCCCTGGAAAACCCCGTCAACCATACTATAATCTTCAGTGGTGAAAGTGTCATGCGGTTCGGCCCCTCGGTGTCGGTGCTGGACTGCAGCCATGACAAAGACCTATGCACATCCCAATGGTATGTATTGTAAAAGGCCCAGATATGTGTGACTCCTGATTTGATCATACAGGTGGATTGGGCCGACCAAAAAACCTCTGGATATATACCTCCTGAGCCATTACACCGCGGGACCCAACACAAGCTGGAGCCTCGCATTTACACGTACAGTACTCCAGAGCTTGCGTGCAGCGGATAATGACATGTTGTACTCAGAGAGCGCAATCATTACCGTTATTGGGTACCGGGACCCAGGCGTCCACCGAGAATCTGTCGTCAAGCTCAACGATGAAGTGGACGACCTCATCCATGCCGATTCAGAGAACTCCAATCAGACCGCACTATACGAGCGAGGAGACCTACTCCCGCACGTGACGTACATCATTCAGATTAATTATTCTGGCTCAGGAGTCTTATCCATCCCTGGCGTCTACCTGAGTGCTGGGGCTCAGGCACTTGAACTGTATGCCGTCTCAGAGCATCGAAATTCCTGCGCATAGCTGACGTGTACAAGGCCGCCGCCCTCGAGCTCTACGCCCTTACCAGAAAGGTCAGCGCTCCATTAGTCTTGAAATTTGTAGGTAATCCTGATTCTCCTGCCAGGACCAACACTCCGACCCAAGTTGTAGCCCCAACGTACGCTGTAGTATCTCCGTGGCAGCGTGTTAAGATCCTAACCAATGTAGATCAATTGCATCTCACGCTCGTCCAGAATCGCTGCTCGCATCGTACGTGCCACAGCTGCTATCCTCGTCGATGACCAACGCCCTTACGTCTCACAGCTCTAGGAGTATCAGTTCAATGACATCACCCTCTACGGGTGCTGTGGCCTCGGTCGACTCGATTACGGACGACTCGCCCTCACGTTCGAGCCTACAGAGCTCCCGATCATTGAGGTATACATTCTCCCGCTGTCTCCCGATCAGCGCTGAAGCCGTTGCAAAGTAGCATGAGTCTCACCTCTTCGGAGCATAGGCCTGCTCCCTCTTCATCTCAGGAAAAGGCTGGAGACTCTGAGAATAACACCAAAACCATCATCATTGCAACCTTGGCAGGGATTCTGGCCCTATTCTGCTCGTTCTCCCTACTGTGGCGCTGGAGAAGTCGCCATCAGCGTTCGGTCCAGCTTGCACATTCACTACTCCCGTCCACCACAGCAGATGGAGGGGATCCTGTACGCAACGAGAAAATCAGGCGCATCAGAGGGTCAGCCCATCAGGTACGCAGGGCACTTCGTGGCGGCAATGTCGCGGATCTGAATATTCATCGCAGCTCAGTACTGTGGATGAACCGGCGGAGGAAATGTTTCCGCGACCAGCACCTGAATCACCTCTCTACGACAATACCGAAGGATACCTTCCACTTGATGTGGAGCTGCCACCTTCGTATGTAACCGAATCAAGCGACGGGCACGAGAACTGCACCACCACCACGAGAGGGCCGTGTTCCCCGACGGATAATTCTCCCGATCCTCGCGTCGTGTAGAGCTTAGGCAAAGGATATCATGATGGGAAAGCATATGTTGCAGGGCCGTTCCGTTTCATTGTGTGCAGCCTTTGAGGAACGCCGGCTCCGCTGAATCATTGACTAGTAGGAGGGATAGTTCAAACTTCGACGCCTGGGAACGGTGCATTCCGCAACGCGCTTCTGAGTCTGCTGGGGCGGCTTCATCGACCGCTGACATCGCATGCAGCAATTAATTGCAGTTTAATATGAAATTACGGCGGACCCATCGGGGTCCAGCCACATCCGGATCCGCCAACCATCGCATCGTCGCTCCCGATGACCCGTTGCCCGTTAGTAGGACATATATGTCGGCCCCGGTAACTCACGGGACGCTGACAAGACGTCGATGTTTTATAGACCTTGAACAATGCCGTTCCCAGTCATCATCTCCACCTCCTCTACACTCGCGGTTTACGATGGTGCAGGTCACTCGTTTCACTCTTTCAGTATATCTCATTGAGCGTACTTTGGCCGATCAACTACAATTCCCCCCTGTCATTATCCCCAGCGATAACCCGGCCTTTCAGTACAGCAGCCTCTCCGACGGCGATCGTGCATTTTGCACGCAAGCAGCAAGAAACTGCAATAATTCGTGGTCTGCTTCTCGACCAGCGCGCAACTTCTGCGACTCACAAAGCTTTAGGTGGGTCCAGGAAAGGAACGGCGCCACAGAGATCTTCGGCGACGCCGATCACTGCACGACCGGTCCTTCGGCGAGCGTCACGGTCGCTTTCACAGGTACGCGAAGTGAAATCAGTTCATAATGGGCTTACCAGTAGTACAGGGACGTCTCGCATAGCAATTGGAGGCAAGCGTTCAGATCTATTCACTGGTCCCATCGCTCTGAATGGACGGGCGTTGAGCTTCGTCGGGATAGATGGATTGATCACGTACACCGACGGACTGGACCAAGGCACCACGTACACTTTGAGGATTGACTATGGACCTTCGGACTCCGATCAATTCTCACTGGCTGGGATAGCCCTCGATACCGGTGGTCGAATACTTCCTCAGGGAAAGGATGTGTCACGACCACTTACAACACAAACATCGTTCGTCACTAAAACAGCAATTGATGGATCGAGAATGACTCCTTTCTCGCAGCTCCACACGTACCTCAACAAGCCCGGCGCTCTTTACTGCCACTCAGTCAACGCATGACTCGTCGCCGTCCCAGTCTGCGCCTGTGTGAGCTAGCTCGCGCACACAGGGCACTCTGCAAGTTCTGAATTGTTTCTAGAACCTGGGAACCTACACCGCCAACAGGATCAGCAAACACAGGATCAAGGTAGAGTGATAGTACCTATTTGATTCGTTGTCTCAGTTACGACAGCGTCCATGCCCCTGCACCGTCGGTCAGGTCGACTCTGTCCACTGCCACATCGCAAGGTCATGGCGCCGGCGACGGCGCAAGCACGTCTTCTCCATTCACTACGGCTCCCAACTCAGTAAATACGCGACAATCCTCGGGGAACGTACCTTCCATCGTCAACGGCGGAAGCCCGTCTTCTCCCCATTTCCCATTCACTACGGCTCCCAACTCAGTAAATATGCGACAATCCTCGGGGAACGTACCTTCCATCGTCGCCGTCGCGCTGGGCAGCGCATTAGCTGTTGCGGTCGGCGTGATTCTCCTTCTCGTCTTCCGTCGCCGACGGTTCCGACGATGGTCCATTGAACGCATCCGAGCGTTGATGCCCCCTAGCGTAGAAGACGAACGTGGGGCGCTGCGGGATGAGAAGGTGGAGAACTTCAAGGGGTTGCAGGTAACGGTGATCTTGGGGCGTAGCATCCAGGGTCTTACTGAGCCCGCATTACAGGAACAAGACGTCAACCCTTGCCTCAACGCCCAAGAAGATTATTGCCCGTCCTTGACGATAAAGTCCGATGGCCTGCCATCATACCGCGCGGGGTCAGATCTGGAGCACAAGTCGCACGAGCGTAGTGCTCTCAAGAGAGAACCGACAAACTCCGCAGGAGAATTCCCGCCGACGTACTATTCAGGATCGCAAAGATCTCGTCAATCGGATAATGCAGTATAGCAAACACACGTCCATATGCAGCAATTGTCGAGTCCAAGTTTCGCGTCCGTGCACAATCCAGGCAAAGGGAAATGATCCCGAGCCGGCCAGCAAGATTTACATTCTAGAGAACAGCAGCATTGAAGCAGCGTTCTTTCATTAAGGCCGATGCAAACGTGAGATGTACGCCGGGATGTACGCCGACATACGCCCTCATTAGCGAAAGAGGTCGCGGTCGACGAACTCCTCTTCGATGTCGCATTCCAAGCAACTGATCGTGACAGTGTATCGGCGAGCTAGTCTCCGAGCGGTTCTGCCTTCGTCCACAGAAGTCCAAGTTCGTACATCTGTGAGCGAGAATTGCGGAATCTGCTCCAGCGTCCGCAGAATCTGTCCAAGGAAGAAACCTTGCTCCAGCAGCTCCACGGCGTGCCAGGACTTTGCCAGAACTGTAGACGTCGCACGACAGACCAGCGTTCCATCGCATAGAAGATTGATAACGCGCTTTTGGGTCATCGGCAATGCGCGTTGGTCGCCTTCGGCAGTAGCGAACACGCTCTCGGTGGAAAGAACTTCGGCATCGATAGGTCGCGCAAAGTACGCACTGCACGTGACGCTCTTCAGCGCGGACGCGCCCACTGGTGACAATGCGAACCTTAGCAGGCGCTGGAGGTCGCCATTCGCGACGAGAAAAACGCGCTCGATCCCAGATATTCCGTCAGGCCATGGGAACTGTAGGAACGCTGATGAACGGCGCACGGTCCAATATCCACAGCCCGTGTACCTCGATAGTCGTCGTACTCGGCGTGAAAGCGTCTTTGGACGACATGGGAAAGGGAAAACCCGTGCGAGTTTGGGTTTACCTCCGCTCATAGCTTGATCCCGAACCTGAATATGGCGCCGTCGCCGTTGACGCCGTTCGACTCGGATTGACCGCCTTTGAGTCTGACGCGATTTGCAATCCGGAACCCCGGACGGCGTCTGTGGGGCTTTCAGCAGAGCGAAACGCCGTTACTTGGCCGGATATATCTCTAATCCGGTGTGTTGACGCTCCAGGGCTCAGGCATGATATCACGCTGCTGAAATAATGAAGTTTCCAAGAGCATATCTTTGCGCCCAAGCCTCTGTGCAAGTAATACAGTATGATACCAGACGGATTCTACAACGGTAAGCCGGGCCTTCTTTGCGACACCATTTCTCGCACTGGCCGCTACGATCCGCACCGTACACACCTACGATCTGTCACGAATTTCTCCGATGGTTGAACGGCCTACAGGTTCCGCCTGATCGATGCTGTATTCCCTGTAGGAGGGACCAGCATGACTCACCTTGCTTCGCCTTGGGCCTGGGTTTGCGCATGTCTCCTTCAAGACCCATTATTCCGACCAATTACCACGCATGACATGCTCATCGCCATTGCCAGCGTGTGAGTCGGGCGCAATCGCAGATTCCGGAAGAGAAGAACCATCGCCTCGAACACCAACTCCTCGGCGTTCCGGGTGCTGACCACGTTCCCTCTTTCCCATTGCCACTTCGACTCTGCCCCATCCATTTGTGGGTCCCTTTTCAGATCCCGTGCCCCTTTCGTGGATTATTTGCGTGTGGTTCCGCGATCACGCAAAATCGGGAGCAAACAGGTCTAACAGCGTTCGATTAGAGGGATGGCACAGATGCGCACCGGGCGAAAAAGTGCGTACTCGTCTCCCGCTTTGGCTTATAGTACTGGAAGATGTTGATATGACCTGACGATACTCAGAGCGCGATCTACCTGCACCCCTCCCAGGCTCGCTTTCGGCGTTCTCGGCGGCTCCTGCGACGTTCCGGGTTTACTCCCCGCGTTCGACGTCGCAAAGCAGCACGACACCGCCTAGAGAGTCTACACCTCAGAGCGATCACGCGACGGATCCCCAATACCTGACATGGAGTCGTACCCCGGCGACAGTCTCATCCACTTCCTGGCCAACCACGCGCTCCGAGTTCGAGGGACTTCGCGCGCAGGACAGGATGCCGCCTCCCGCTCACTACTCAAGAAATAACAGCACACCCGCACGCAGCCAGGATAGTCAGCTTCCACCTGACCCCCGCTTGCGCCAGGTCTCTGACTGGACGACACCTCCCTCAGCGACTACGAGACCCTCCCTGCCTTGGCAGAGCGAGTCTGTGATGCTCAGTTCACCGTATCAGCAAGGCCAGCCAGCCACCGATCGTCCCTCAGCTCGGTTGCCGAGTGCCCTCGCAGACATCACCGCCCGCGCGCGATCGTCATCGCAGCCTGTGTCGCTGTACTCTCAGCCTAGCTTCCTTAAGGTCCATTCGTCGTCGAAGTCCAGAGAGGTCGCACCCGCGCCCCCATTGAACTTGCGTTCACCATGGTCCCCCGGGGTGCAATGGCCCGCCATCTCGAACGACATTTTACGGCGATATCTGAAGAACGAGTCTACGAATGACTCCTTACATCTGCCTATCTATGACGTTCACGAAACCTATGACGATGAAGCACCACGTCCAGTGCTCCTGGACTTGCCAATGCCGCTTCCCCTAAACCGCAACGCGCCCGCTTCGCCCGCTACAACAGACACGTCCTCGACACCGTCTTCATACATCGTCAAAGCGCCACTATCGCATTCCAGCTCCTATCCGCACTCGACCAACAACCTGAATGTCCCCAGTCGCGCCACCTCTTCAGACCCTTCCACCGCTCAAAGGAACGTTGCGCCCGAGCCGCAACGTCAACCGCCGAATCAACACGTCCGCCCACCTCAGTTCGTCCACTACCGCGCCGTGGCAGGTCCCCCGCCGCGCCATAACGTGAAGGAGATTATCGTCGGGCGGCGCATCAACAAGCCGTTCACATGCCGCTTCTGTACGCGGCGGTATGCGGAGGAGACGCAGCGCGCGGAGCATGAGACAAAGCACAAGCACCCGTGCGACGAGTGCGATGCTGTCCTGACGAGCAACGAAGTCCTACGCACGCACAAGGAGCGTCATCGCGGGGTGCGCGCGCATGCGTGCCCGATCTGCGGTAAGGGGTTCATGACCTCTGGCGACTTGTACCAGCATATGCGCCAGACGCACGGGTGTGTGCCGGACAAGCTGGCGTCTCCCACAGCCACGACGTTCAGTTAATGTTGGAGAACGATCTATGCTGTTATCTCTAGCCGATGGCACTGCGGGTTTGGGTGTCGCCGCGCGTGAACCTTCGGCGCTAATACAACTATGCACATAATCTGGTTCTGTACTTCCTCGTTGTTTCTTACGATTATGATACTTGTTGCCTAGGAGTATCGGACATCAGACCATAATCCTTGCTCTTGAGTGCGCTCTTGCTTCACCGATGGCCTCCTGTCGGAGGGTATGGCGCATCGTATTAATACTAAGGCTTCGAGCCGGCATGCGTATACATATCGCAGAGAGCGCTGCTGCAAATCGGGAGGTACATGAAGCTTTGCGGTAGCTATAAAGTTCATGGCAGTGCCTGTCCGTTTGCCAGTAGCCGACGTTCTGACCGGATCCAAACTTCGATTTCTCCTTGTACATCGGACTCTCACGTGGATGCAGGACTAAAGTACTACTGATAGATCTAGGTACGAGTTATTTCCCCTGGAAGTACCTGTCCGTTTGCCAGTGGACGACGTTCTGACGGAATCCGCACTTCGATTTCTCCTTGTACATCGGACTCTCACGTGGCTGCAGGACCAAAGTACTACTGATAGATCTAGGTACGAGTCGTTTTCGTTCTATAAATTGAGAGCACTCATGGCCGCTTAGTTCGCCAGCAATAGCTCTCTCTCTCTCCCTCCCGAGTCCTAATCACACTCGACATGCGCTTCGTCGCCGTTCTCGTCTCATTCGCAGCGCTGCTTGAAGGTGCTTCGGCTCAGGTACTGGCCTGCCCCGGCTGCTTCTGTCCTCCCGACTTTCCATTCTTCCCGTGCGGGCCACCGTTCTGCAATACTGTCACCGGACAATGCGACCACGTCTTCTGTACCCAGGATATTCGCATTCCGTGTCCCTGCGGCAGGCAAGTCAACTCCCGATGTACAGCGAGGTTGCTGAAGACTTTTGTCTAGTACTCCGTGCCTCTTAGGACGACAGGATGATCGCGTGATTGGAGGGAAATTTGTCGAGAAGTCGTGACTGTCTGTCGCTACTATCTTGTTCGAGGTTCGAGTTAGTCTGTAGTGGGTGCGTTTTGGAGAAGAGGCTGTAGGAAGGGTAAATCGAATGTTTGTTGAATGACCAGAAGTAAAGCTACGAGCACAAACGTTGTATACTTGAATAGACAGATGCAAGGCATTGGTAAGTCACATGAGGATGGGTATAAAGCGCTCAAACTCCTCAGCTTCACATCTCGTGATAGGCGCCCTCGGTCAGGACGAAAGCAGTGCGTGCGGAATGTGCGTCGGTCCTCTGCGCTCGTATATGGCCTCGTATCGCGAAGCTGCGTACATGTGAGGAGCCCTTCACCATTTATTGACCGGCGCTTTTTCGTGAAGTACTGCGTGAATCTAAATCGCGTATCATGTTCCTAAGGATCGCGGAGGACCATTGACAGCGCGTTTCATGTCAGAAACATCTGCGTCAGATTGTATCTGCATACTGTTGACCGAGCCAGACTATTCCTCAAAGGGGTGTTGTTCTTGTTGAAGCTCCGCGGAGTTTGCGGTGAGGAGAATGACGCGTACCGGAACTTGCCGATGAAGGGTTTGCCCCACTTCGCGTCTGTGGGTTGCAGCCACCAATGCGTCATCGACGTCATTGGGTATGTCGACGCGCGTACAAAAGGGCGGACCCCTCCTGAACACCGTTTTTCACTTTTTGCCCACCTCCCACCACCATGCGGTTCGCTCCTATTCTCCTCCTCGCGCTGCCCGCCGCAGCCTCTTGGGTGCGTGGAAGACTTTGCACCCCGCACCGCGCTCGTAGCTGACCCATTGCGCTTCGCAGTTCGGCTCTGACAAGCCAGATTATCTGAATTGGAATAAGAAGCAGCTCAAAGACTGGCTGAACGACCGCAACATCCACGTGCCCAACGGCTTCGACAACGCCCAGCTGCAAGAGCTCGTCAAGTCCAACTGGGACGAGGGCTCGGCCTGGACCCAGGACCAGTACACCCAGGCGCAGAAGACGTTCCAGGACGTCAAGCAATCGTCGTTCGACTCCTGGGACGAATCGCGTCTGCGTCAGTTCCTGCTCGAGCAGGGCGTCGTCGCGCCGTCGTCTAAGAAGGAAGAGCTCGTCCTCCTCGCCAACAAGCAGTTCGTTTTCTTTCGCTTGACCCCTGACTCCTAGTCTCTGACGCGTCTTGCAGGTACAAGTCTTTCAAAGCCGCCGCATCGTCGTACGCATCCCAGGCTTCCGCAACCGCCAGCTCCGCCTACTACGGCAGTCCCGCGAGCCAGGTCTCCGCATCCGCATCCTCCGTCGCCGGCGGAGCCGCCTCGTCTGTGTCTTCCGTCGCCGGCAATGCCGCCTCGTCTGTGTCCTCCGTCGCCGGCCAGGCCTCTGCCTCTGCGTCCTCCGTCATTGCCCAGGCTACCGACTCTGTCGTTCGCACTCTCGACGACTCGAAGGACTACGTGTACTCGACCTGGGACGACTCGCAGCTCCGCTCCTACCTCCACCAGAAGGGCGTCATCCGCACCGACACCGAGATCAAGCGCGACCAGCTCCTCGCCAAGATGCGCGACGCCTACGCCTCGGTAACCGAGCCTGTCTGGGCGGCGTGGTCGGACAGCTACATGCACGAATGGCTCGTCGCCCACGGCATCATCAAGTCCGACTACGAGAAGAAGCGCGACCAGCTCACTGGCCTCATGCAGCAGTACTACTACGGCACGAACGACTACGTCTGGTCGACGTGGGACGACTCGACGCTCAAGGGCTGGCTCGTCGAGCACAACATCGTCAAGAGCAGCGCCCAGGTCAAGCGCGAGAAGATGCTCAAGCTCGTCCAGGACAACTACAACTCCGGTACGTCACCCCGCGCGCCGCGCTCCCCCTTTGCGCTCATATGACGTTTTTGCTGACGCGCAGTGGTCAACACAGCTTCTGACACCGTCTACGGCGGCTGGAAGGACAGTGAGATGCGCCAGTGGCTCATCGACAACGGCTACATGAAGAGCGACGCCCAGGCGAAGCGCGACGAGCTCGTCAAGCTTATGTCTTCCAAATACAACGACGCGCAGAGCCGAGTCGCATCCTACACCACCTGGCCGGACGCCCGTCTGCGCGCCTTCCTCCGCAACCACGGCATCACGGAGGCCAGCATGCCCAAGTCGCGCGCCGACCTCCTCCACGAGACGCGTATCCGCTGGGTGCAGACGCAGTGGGCGAGCGAGAGCCTGTACCGCCGCATCAAGGACACGATTACCGGCGGCGTTGAGACCGCTGAGGAGAAGCTCGGGAAGGTGCTTGAGATCCTCGGTGGCGCGAAGCACGATGTCGGCAATGCGGGCGCGAAGGCGACCGAGCGCGCGAAGCACGAGCTCTAAACCATTGGACCTCTTTCTTCTCAGTCATGAAACGTTACGAACCCACGCTTTGTATTCATAGCATAGCATAGCCAAAACGGAAGCGAATTAAAGTTACTACTTTGTATATTCAACCTTCTCGAATAGTTTTTCGTCACCAGCTGAAACTCGTTATAAAAGATGTCAATGAGCATTTCCTGGAAGAGGAACCGGGCGCTGTGCTCTTGCGCGCTCGTCAGGCCCTGCGTCATTTCGCCGCGGACGTCATGCATGACGCGTCTGGCCGATGTATGCCTGACCCAGGGGTCGTCAGGGGCTACATCGGTGGTCAACCCGATATCGCCGATACACTCCTCCAGATCACGCTTTGCCTCCAATGACCAAAGTGTTCACTCGCGCTACAACTTGGCCTGTTATAGTATGTACACAGGCGTTGCCAGTATTACACTCGGACCACATCTACTTGACGTCACGGTCGTACGACGGGGCGTTACTAGTACTCTACAACAACATGGTCCACGCGGACAGCTACGCGGCGGGTTTGTCGTAAGCGAGACTGCCTTGCGAGGCTCTCCCCATCTCTATGACTTCCACCCGCGGGTCGTTGAAGGAATCTTGAACAGGTGGCCAGGATCCATGGCTCATTCGACTTTCGAGGGGAGTTGTACTAGTAGGTTTGCTACGGTTGAAGATCCACGAAGATTTGCCTTGCGAGGTTGTGCTTCGACTTGTCGGCCCTCTACTGATGTTCTCCGCCCTGATGATGATTAGGCTGAAGGAGATGCTAGCCACAGGAGCGTCCTGCGCATTGACTCTGGTTAGCTCCTTCGTGTGAAGCCAAAGTGGTAGGCAGCTAACCATGGTGGAGAACCATGCTTCGGGATTCAATGCGGCAGCGTATAGGACGCAATAGAGAAGATTGACGACGGAGTACATTGCTGCACTTTCTACGACGATACGCATCACGCGAGACGTTAATCCTCGAGTGGACGCTGACACGGCCGTGGTTTGCGTGCTTGGGAGCGATCCTGGATTCGACGGGTCTCGTAACTGATACTGGACCAATCCGAGCTTGAACACGATCAATCCTTTGCTGTTCATCAGCCTCTCCGCGGTGAACTGATTTCGAGTGGCTAACCGGTACAGATTCCCGTCGTACAGAGCGAAGATGCCAGCCAGCTCTCGGTCCATCTCGTCACTGTGGCCTGGAAGATACTGGTGTGCACATTGACGCGATGTTGCACCGTCACGAATGCGATTCCGCTCACTACGACGGGCGCATCAGTACTAGCGCAAAGGGATCTTGGGTCGAGAGTGAAGCCGACATACCGACTGTGGCTATGAATGTTAGGGCTGGGAGAACCACAACGGATGTCCGCCGCTCCCATACAAGCCATGCCCTGTAGACCTGATCCCGATGTTGATAAATGCATTTCCACGAGGTGAAGCGTGGTAGGTAGGTAGGTAGTGAGTTACGCGTACGACGTACCATCATCGCGTCACCTAGAGTTACCTGACGAAGAGTGTGAGCTTAAGTCCCACTTCCAGGTGATATATAAGATCCTACCGCTCCGAGTTGTCCAACTTGAGTCAAGGTTTTCTCGGTGGTTGTGATCAAGGCCCAGGAGGCGTCTGGTCCTTCCGGAAATGTGACGAACCCGATAAACGCGCGCGCCCATACCCCGAACATGTGCTGCAGACTGATCAGCGCACCTTTCCAGGCTGATGGACTACGGTACAGACCAATGACTCGAAGAAGAATATGAGTGGAGCGACAACGACGAGGGGAGTATTCACGCGGTCATGAACGCGACGCTTCCTGAGGAGAGACTGAATGGACTGCAACATCAGCACAAGTGCAATTCCTATAGCATCCATAGACGATTGAGCTTGACCCAACAGTGCACGAGTGGCGGGACACTCGCCGTAGAGGACCGACTCGATGAGGGTGCTGGTGAGGAACGTTACACGCGTGGATATGACCTGCGCCGCGGGCATGACTGAAAATGAAGACGAGTGGCGTATGTATCTTAAGGGTTCATGCCGTTTATAAAGGGGTGGTCATCACTGTGTTTGCAGGACCCCAAGCGCCCACCGAACACATACTCCTACCGGACCAACTAGGTTGAGACGTTGCGGGCAGCACGGGGAGCAGCATCACGCTGTTGCATAGCCCACTGAGATAGATGAAGCGATAAAAGTGACAGAGGAGCCGTCCGAAAGCAACATTTCTGTACCCCAGCCGGGCCGTTGATCAGCGAATCCCTGTAAACACCGCAATAGCCCGGTGCCTTCTTGCTGTGGTAGGTAGGTAGGTAGGTCTTCGGCGAGGTGGCGCGGGGGATGCCGGGCGATCCCATACAGTGTGCCCTGACCAGGGAGTTGGCGATTGGTTTCCTACGCGCCTCGATACAGAGTCAACCATACGAAGTCCAGGGCACTACCCACCCTCAACTCCTCGGACTGCTTTCATAGGTAATTTGCAAATCCGACGTAAACGGGCCCGGATGCCCGTTCTTCAGCGTCTGTCTGGTCAGCCATAAGAGCCGGTTTCATGGAGCCGGACACTCCTCTTCCAGAGACTGCTCCTTTCTGCTACGGCTACGGTCGCTGCCATCATGGTGAAATCAGCAACGCCCTTCAGCATCCGCACGGCTACGTCTGCAGATGTTGACCAGATTGAGCGCTGTGCTTTTAACCGAAGTCACACGCACGACGGGTTTCATGAGTACTTCTTCCCGCAGCAGGACGAGTATCCGGAGGACTTCCGCGACTGGTAGCGGCGGTATTGTCGGCGTCTAATCCTTCATCCATATCTCGTGAACCTCGTCGCGGAGGCGGACGATCGTGCAAGTATTGGGATGGCGATGCCTTTCAGCCTCAGGGAACACGAAGTCCAGGGAAAGGACCCGTGCCGAAGGAGGTCGAACTGACAAAGAATTAGCTCTACGAAAGTGCGTGGCAGCCATCCTCTGATCCGTCAAACCCGCGGTAGTAGTTGACGAATAGTTCGATTCGAGAGGCAGTACGTCCGCTTCACGGATGCGCTGTAAAACACATTGCACCCAATCAAGCGATCGATAATGACCACATGCTCAAATGGCGCACGACAGCAGCCGAACTCGAGGAGCGGTTCTGAAAGGGTAAAGACAGGGTTCCCTGGGTTTCATTCGAGATGGCGGCGGACTTCCACGCAGCGGGGGGACAAGAGGCATGGGACGCGTTGAGCCAGAGGGGTCCAGATCGTGCACGGATCGATGGAGTTGCGTCATTTGTAGGAGTAGAGACTGGCAAGGAAAGAGAGGGCTTGATGAGACAAGGCTTACACGTCGCGACCAAAATCGTCTGCGGCGACGCTCATGGACGGTTGAGGAAGAGAGACAAGCGGCTCGATATGTGCCAGAAGACGCTTGCGACATGAAATTGGTACCTATATGGACAATGCAGTAAATCCTACGGATCGTCAGCATTCAAAGCAAATAATTGCGCAACTTCGGACAACTTGCATTTCGGACCTTCTATATGCTTGAGCCACCGATGCTTGAGCCACCGACGTATTGCCCTGGACACTACGAACACTCGGCGGGAATGTCGAAGTTATCCGTGTGAGAGCTGTTTGCGTTGATACCGATGCCGCGGCTCGCGAAGACGTTCCATAGAAGGCATTTGTTCGCTCCTGCGTACCGGTTCGCGTCCGCCTGGATCCATGCCAACCGAGCGTCAAGGAACGTTGGACTGCAGGGCTGAATCGACAGCGCGTCAATCAGAAGGTGCAGCCACAGCACATTGCCGCCGCTCCCATTAGGGTTCGTCTTTGCGTCCTCGGAGAACCCGCTGGAACGAGTATTAAGAACGGCAAAAAGATATGCAACATGCGTACTATTTGTCCACAAGGGCAGCGAGTTGGAGGTGCAAAACTTCAGCCCAAAGTTCGCCGATCCAGTGAACTTCCGTGTTGTTCCCCGCGAGACGGGAGAATGTCTGATTGTTGACCGCGAAGGATGTAGAATACGGCTGACTGCGGAACTGTGGGGGTGTCATACAGTAAGTGCAGTTACCGCGACCACTCGGAGGGAACAATGAAACGTACACCTCCTGTTATGTTCTTCGCCCAGGAGCCGATGACATAGTCCTTGATAGGAAGGCTGGTCTGCGACACCCAGTCTGATCACGGTCAGCCGTCGCTACTGATACTATGGAAGGGACTTACCAGCTACTGCATCTGACCAGCCTTCGCCAAGCCCGCCAGCCTCGGCAGCATTGAGGCACGTTCCGACTCCTCCGCCAGTGAGACGCGTCGACAGCTAAATTGTCCATCAGTACTGTGAACCCCGCATTGATGTTGCTTGGAATGACGAACGCCGTGCGTGTACTCATGGATGACTATATCGTTCTCCAAGGCACCATCGTGTCCAGGCTGCACGATGGGTTTTGAGTACACATCCAGCGCAAGCGCTATGACTCACGGTTGTGTATGTCCAAACGAGCACATGGAGTTGCGGGCTTACGCCGTCCCGCGATGGGAAGAAGTTCGCGTTGTTGGTACCGTAAGCGGTGCTCGTAACGAACAGTCGGATGGGATCGTTGCCCTGAAAGTTGAATGCGTTCTCGGTGAAACCTATAGATCTGGCCTTCAGCACAGTACATGATCCACGTGTGCAACCATTCTGCGCACCATAATGATATGTAATGTCGTGCATCATGTTGACGACGTAAAACCCGTTCACCGTCGCAGCATTGACGTCTGAACGAGTCTTCGGGTCTATCGTGAAGTCGTACGGATAGTCGTACGCGCCAGGGCTCGTCTCGTTGACGGGCTTGCTGGCAAAGAGATACGCGTGGCCAATGACGTTGGTGCCGTTGGTTGAGTGCGTGTCGATACCGTTAACGGTCGTCCATCCATTCGGTGAGGCAAGGGGATCCTCTGGATCAACGATGAGTTCGAAGTTGTCAACAGGAACGTTCTTTGCAAGCGGGACAGCGCGATACTAGAGATTGTGAGACGCGAACGGCGCTTGAAACCGAAAGGGCGTACGGTCAAGTCGAGCGTCTGGTTGATGACGGTCACGACATCGCCCGTTTCGGCATTCATAAGAGCGAGAACACGTTGTCCCGAAGTAAGGTCGAGGGGGACACCGTGAACGAGCAACAGATCCCCGGACTCTTGCGCGTAGTACTCAAGATCAACCGGGTGGTCGGCTACAACAGCACCATTGAGGGCCTCTTCCACGCGGCGAACCGCATCCTCGGCCGTAAGTGTGGGAGTTGACGGTGCAACCGAGCGAGGCGATGGAACAAACGACGACGAGAACGACGTAATCTTGCCAGCCTTATTGAGGGCGACGTTTGCGACAGCGTTGTGTACCGGTACACCATGCTACTGTGTGTTAGACGACATAGGAGAGGCCACTATAATGTCGAGTAACGCACGATCTGCTGAGTCACATAGATGTGCGTTGTGACATCGCCCTCCAAGCTGCTCTTGAACTGAACAGTCTCGGCCCCTAGCCGGTCACGGAGGAAGGCAAGTCCTGCCTCCTTGTGGCTCGACCCACGCGCAGTAAGACGCGCTGTCAAACCAGTATCATAGACCTTGATGCCGACCAAGTCAGAATCATCGCCCATATAACGGGCAGGCCGAAACTCGAACCTCGAACACAGGCGGTGGGTGGTAAGCAACGTAACGCGACCCGTCGGACAAAGAAACGGTGGAATGCGTCGACCAAGAGTGAAACGGGAGCCTGATAGCCCAGACCGGAGCTGCAACAGTGAGGGCGAAGAGGGCGAAGAACATCCTGCAGCGACACAGTGCACCAGTGACGGCGAGTGTAGCTTATATATGTTAGCAGTACGGCACGTACACGCTAGATAAGCGCATTGGGATAACCCATCATTGACGACCTATGAGTCCCGTATTACGCGTCCGAGAAACGAGAATCCCTGCTGATCGATGCAAGTCGTTCCACAAGGCACATAACGTCCAGGAAGCCAATGTCGCCGTATCGAACGCCGAAGAAGAGGGCATTGCACTCTATAGACGCTCGTGCGCGTGGTCGTGCAGAACCACGCGCAGATCGTTATCTCGAGATCCAGCCGTGAGTGCATCAGAATCTGGACCCTGGAGTAGGACTCAGACTGTCGGCGACGTAAGGGCTGCGACACGCGATCGAATAGGCAGAAGTCAGAGCGTAGGCACTTCAATAGTGTTGTAAACGTAGACACTAGGCCACAGGCAGTCCACAACGCCGTGATAGACAGGAGGAAGGCGCACGATGAAAAATCGCCGACAAAGGTGCGACATCAAGACAACTTTAGTGCGGAACTCAACAGCGCTCGGCGAGAGTCATGACGCGTAGAACCTAGAGGGAGGCGCGATGGTCGTAGAATGGCATATTGAGCCCACCGGGAAAAAATTGGGAAGGACGAGAGTCCGCGGCAGAAACCGGGCTTCCACAGGGCGCCGGAGCAATCAAATACAGTCCATTGATCATGCTGAATTCGCTGTACATGCGAAACGCGCAGCATTGGTACCCAGTTGTTGAAGGGAAGACGCCTCGGTATCACGGTTGTAAGAAGTGAGGAAGGCACCATATTATATATGCACTCCTCGCTGTCAAGGTGCAGGGCAGAGGAGTCACCAAGAGCCGAACCGGAGTTGCAAACTGTTTGCTGAACTTACGATCTGAATTATCGCAAAGGGGACAATATGATACAACGCGTGGCCATCTAAGTGCGTCTCCCAGAAACTACACCAGTCATTATATCCACCCACGCATCCTGCGCACCAACCGCCCGAGCTCGCCACCGCCATCGTCCGCAGCTCTAAGCGTCGCCTCGTCCATCTCCAGCACCTCCCTCCACTTCTCCAGCTCTTCTCCCTCGACGCCAAACGTGCGCACGACGGTGCCGAGATACTCCAAGTCATACACAAGCTGCTTCGCTCCGTGCGCACTGAGCCCGCGCAGCGTCGGCAGCGCCCCTCCAGCGAGCTGCGCAAGGAGCGCACGCATGAGACTCGCAAGCCACGCGCCAGTCGCGTCGTCGTCCACCTCCGCGTCTTCCGGTGCGCCGTGCGGGAGCGTCTCGAGCGAGAACCCGAGCGCGTCGTCCGCCGCGTATACCTCGAAAAGCTGCGGCAAACTTAAGAGTCCATCCGCGAGACGCTGCATCGGCCGGCTGGGGCTCAGGCCAAAAGTTGGCACTGCAAGGCCGGAGGTCGAAGACGGTGCGGGCTGCGTCCATACAGACTGAGAAGGGTACGTAGCGACGAGCGCGAGTAGCGGCGCGAGGATCGTCCGCTGGAGGAACGACTGGACTTCACGCGTGAAGACTGCAAGTGCCGCGTGTGCGGCTGGGAGCAGTTTTGCTTGTGCTGTCGACGGTAACGTCTTTTTAGTGAATGAGGGCGATGACGGAAGGCCTGGCGTGTGCGGCGGCGGGCCAAGTCCTGCCGTATTGGGGACGGCGGCGGTCGGCTCGACGGTAACGGCATCCAACAGGTTATGCAACTCGAGCGAGTTGAGCGCACTCGCGTGAAGAAGCTGCATCGCCGCGCCAGAGGGTTGACCGTCGCGTCCTCGTAAAGTCTGTGCAACTTGGGAGAGAGCCGTCCGCATTCGTCCCTCCAGCGCCGCGAGCCTCCCACTCGCATTCTGACACGTCTCAAGCAGATGCAGCGCAAGCTGAAACGCACGCCAGTCGGTGTCGTTGTAGTCGATCTGCAGCGCAAGGTCATCCGCGGCGGCGGGAAGCGCGACGGTGGAAGGTCTAGGGGTGGGCACTGAGCCGTCGAGACACTCCTTAAGTTGTGTCTCCAGCGCGCGAAGTAAGCCAGGTGCGCCAAGCCCGTGCGTGAACGCGAGACAACGGCCCAACGCGTCTTCTGCGGCATTGAACACGTCCAGTAATCGCTCGCGCAATCGACGCGCCTCGTCAACCTCTGTGTCCGATGCGCGCAAAGTTGCGTCGAGGAAACGCGCTTCAAGTGTTGCGTAATCAGCTTGGAACGACATGAACGGCTCGAACACCGCTGGAACCCAGGCACTTGCAGCAGGAGGTGGGGCGGGAGCGCTGATGGACCGTCCGCTCGCGCTAGCCGACAGACGCATAGACATGGAGTGCCGCTTTGAGTGCCTGCGCTTGAGTCCTTCCTCGCCAGGAGAAGGCGCGAGAGCGCCAGCAGGCGTTGGCGGCGAAAGCACAGACGCAAAGTGCAGCTTCTCCATCACACGCTCGGTACCGAGGGCGAACTCCTCCGCCGCCTTGAAGAGCACGATGAGTTCCTGTAGAGCGCGAGGGCCGTGGTACTCGACAACCCCGCCTAGCCGCTGCGACAGACTGGGCGAGAGCGCATCGAACGTGGACTGGATGAGTGCGGACAGCGACGCCTGCGGGTCCGGAAAGATGGCTGCGCACGATGCGCGTTCTGCAGTGATGAGCGCGAGAAACTCTTGCAGGAACTTCGACCAGAACTCGGCGAAGCGAGCGCCGTCCGCCTCTGACTCCTCGAGTATACGGGCATCCTTCCACAACGCGACAACGTGTTCCCGTCGTGCACCGTTGTAGTAATTGCGGAATTCCGCTTCACGCTGTATATGAGCGAAGATGGAATAGTAGCGCTTGCAGGCGGCGACGTCCGTCGCGTTTATCGCAGCGACGAGCGCCGCGCTGAGGGCTGCCTCGAGCTGGTTTTGCAGCGAGACCATGAGCACGCGTCGCGACTCGTGCTCTGGGGTGTTCTGGAATACGAGCATGCTCTTGCGGGCGTCGGCGAGTCGTTCCGCCGCGCGGTCGTACGCGGATTCTGCGAGAAGCGAGACGACCTCGGACTCGAGCGTGGACCACGACTCGGCCTCGCGCAGCACGTCCCGCACCGACTCCATGCGGCCTTTGACGTTGTGGAGGAAGTCGAGCCGGTCGAGCGCGGCGGCCGTGGTCGGGTCGACGGTGCCAGACGTGCCCGCCGACGACTGCAGAGCGTGCAGCGCGGCCTGGAGCGCGAGCGCCGAGTCGCGCATGAACTGGAGGTCGTAGGTGAGCCTGGGCACGGCGCGCGAGACGTGGTCTATGGTCTGCTCGAGCTGGGCCGACGTGTCGTGCGACGCGACTTGCACGCTGGACACGAGCTGGCCGACGCGCGCGTCAAGCAGCCCCAGATCGTTGCCGTCGTTGCCGCCGTCGCCGTCCAACACGGAGTTGATCCAGCCGGCGACATCGTCGACGTCGTCGAGCAAAAGGCCGGTTCTGAGAGCTGGCGTGGGTATGGCGAGTGCGGTTTGGGAAGTCATGTGCCAAAGCGGGCGCGGTTAGATTGACCAAGACCCGACTGGACAGCTAATAGAACTCCCTTGACCAGCGACCACTATGAGCAAGATCAACGAGCACAAGACCTTTGACGACCTGCCGGTGAGCTGCTCGTCGGGGGCGACAGCGAGCACGGTGGTCGCGGTCTGAGCTGATGATGCGCCAGCTTCCGGATACGGACGCCATCGTCTCGTCCAATGCTCGCATCGTCAATAGGGACTGCCCCGATCCCAGACTCAAGTTTCTCACAGACACCCTCGTTCGCCATCTCCATGACTATGTTCGCGAGACCAAGTGCGTATCGGAGACTTCAATACCAGCCAGTCGCTCACAGTCGTCGACGTCCAGCTTGACCACCGCGGAGTGGATGTGCGACCTATATCGGGCTTGCTCACAAATATCAATGTAGCTGACTGAACATGTCTGACAGGTCAACGATCCAATTCCTCACCCAGACGGGACATATGTGCACGGACATGCAAGTTCTCACCTCCGGCGTTTCAGCCCACGCTCACTCACACTGGATCGCAGCCGTCAGGAATTTATCCTCCTCTCCGATGTCTTGGGGGTCTCTGCTCTCGTAGACGCTCTCAATCATCCCAAAGTGGGAGACTCGACGGAATCAACTGTGTGCGTGATTCATACTCGCTTCGTGTCATTACTCACCTGTGCTCAGCCTTGGTCCATTCTTCACCGAAGATGCTCCCGAAGGTCTCCCCCCATCATCTCTCAGCCCTACATAATTTGACTAGACTTACAGTGAGTATCGGCGGTGCTATCGCCTCGGAGGGCAAGGGTTCTCCCATGTACGTCCACGGTCGCGTCCTCGACACCTCGGGCAAGCCCATCCCCGGCGCAACGATCGAGACGTGGGAGACGGATGATACGGGCCACTACGACACGCAATACGAAAATCGCGGCGAGCCTGACTGTCGTGGCCGTCTCAAGAGCGCTGACGATGGCACGTACGCTTTCCGAGGTGTTGTGCCCGTCGCGTATCCGATTCCCGGCGACGTGAGCTTCATTCCAGTCGTGACAAAGACGTGAAATTGACAGATATCATAGGGTCCGGTTGGCAAACTCATTGGGAAGCTTGGGAGACACAACATGCGTCCGGCCCATTTGCATCTCATGGTTACTGTACGTCACGCGTGTTTTATCATGATGGCCTCAGCTCACCTTCACGTATCAGGCGGAGGGATTCGAACCTCTCATCACGTCGTTCTACCCATCGGGAGACCAGTACATCACCTCCGACGCAGTTTTCGGCGTAAAGAAGTCTCTCGTCGTGGTGCGATCCGTCGTCCCTCTAACCTTCCACATTTACTGCGCTAATCTCCACAACAGGACTTGAAGACCGTCAAGTCTGCAGAAGAAGCACGGGCCAAGGGATTCCCTCCCTCGTTCGGTGACGAGTTTGCGCTCCTAGAGCGCGATATTGTCCTCGCGAGCGTCCAAGAATCTAAAGCGGCGCGCGAGAAACTTCAGAAGACCGAGGCTGCTGAGAAGGCGAGGCAGGTCTCGAACATATGAACAGAATCAAAGACTGGCACGCGCCTTGTACTCTTACTCCAAGAAGCGCAGGATCCCTTACCCCGGGCCACCGCGACACTCCAATGTAATTTCCTTGTTGGGATGGCAAGAGTATGATCATATCCACTGAGATGACCTGCTGATACCGTTATAAGTTGACAAAGGACTCAGGAAGGTGATGATAGGTACAGTAATACTGATAGAAACACGCGGTCTTGAATCCTGATGGGAGATACTACAAGGGAAAGCTAAAGATACATCTGTCCAACCGTCGAGTCATGCAAAAATAGAACATAGTACTGCTGTCCGCCAAATCTCAGGCAACTCCACCGCAGCGCATATCCCGGTGTCACGGTCGGCCCGCATACTTTCTTCGCGGGATTGGGACCATCTGATCTTCTGGCGGAGGTGAACGGACTGTTCAATAAGCTCCCTGGCGCTTCGACTAGGCGCTGCCCGTGGGCGGCTGTCTCATCAGAGAACGACCACTTTGCGCTTGTCTACTTCCAGACGGTGGTCGACCGCGATGCTGTCATTAGAGCTTGGCCTCCCGCCGGTTTCGCTGAAGTGGGAGCGGTTGCAGCGGACAATCTGCCGCCGCCGCCGCCTCCTCCTATGCCTGCCCCGCGGCCGGGTGGCGGGTACTCGGCTCAAGGTGGTGCACGAGGAGGAAGGGGTGGAGCCCGTGGAGGGGGAAACTGGAACGGAAGAGGCGGCTTCCATATCTCCCGTGTGTAGTCAGTTCGTATCGGACATTCTTGTATTCACTGTACCTCAAGTCGGCGTGCTCTCGTGGAATATTAATGGGGATCTGCACCAGAAGATGGAGGACGAGGACCTGATGGCTATTTTGGAGAACTTTGAGCTCATTATGCTGCAGGAGACGCACCTCTTGCCGGGTGAACATGACTCGCTGGTGATCCCACCGGGCTATGAGGTTTACTCGTGCCCGAGGCCGTCCCCACAGAATCTCTCTCAGCAATGGGGTGGGGTGCTTGCCTTGGTGCATCATTTGCTTGAGCACTCGTTCCGAGCGGATATATCCTCCCCCGATGTGCTCGTCCTGGACGTTGCGGGGATATGCGTCATCAATGCATACCTGCCGCCACAGCAATCCTCGGCCATGGCGGCGTCAGACCCGAATCCCGTCGAAAGGTTTATTGCAGCACTAACGGCTTGCTCGGCACGCCCGACTGTCCCGGTGCTCGTGATGCTCGACGCAAATGGTCGTACAGCCGACCGCCAGTCCACTGCTTGGGGCCCTGCGAGGACATCACTTGATACTCTCCTGGAGACCAGAGGGAGGGAAGTGATTCGCATATTCGGGGAGCACGACCTGGCTATACTGAATGGGATCCTGAACCTGTTCCCATCGTCAGGAGGCTGGACATCCTCCCAGCCGGCTGGTACCTCGGTCATCGACTACATGGCCTGCGGACGGGCACTACTGGACTTGATTGAATGCTTCGACGTGGGGCCAGATGTCCCAAAAATCCCACATGAGTTATCGACCCGTATCACTCATGATCAGGCCCTATAGGGCTCTCAGATCTGAAGCCGAGGTATCAGAATAGCTCGGACCGCATCCGCGGCTGTTCCGACCTATCGACCCTATAGGGCCCTATCGGGTCTGATACTGTTATAACTCCCTATCAGGCCCTATGGACTATTGAAGGCGTAGTACGGGAAAGTAATAAGCATCCCTCGCAGCTGTTACTGCGAGGCGCTGTGCTCTTCACGTTCCAATGTACTGTAACTTACTTACTTACTTTCCTTTACTTACTTTTCTTTACTTACTTACTGTCTTAGATTACTTCTGACATTAGGGAGGCTCGAACCGACGACCACTAAGTGCAGCGCCACCTGCGCCGCACGCGTAGCCACTGCGTTACGAGGGAATTGGTGGGGCAACTCCACTTGCTAGTTATATGATGTTTCGGCTCCGCCGCTTCTGGCAGCCGTGAGCATCTCATTCCAAGATATTTCCTATTCCAATGCATGTGCATAACATATATTCAACTGTCTTGGATGCTCACAGCAAGTCCGAGAACGCGCGCTGTCATGCCCGATAGGGCCTCCGCGGTGGCCTGATGGGCGCCTACAGCTCCGACAGGCGCCTATCGACCGTGGCTGGGCACGTTATCGGCCCCGATACGGTCTGAGCCTCCCCTATCGGGCCCTATACAGCAATATAACTTGCCGCTGAGCCCCGATATGCTACGATAACTCAATCGGGCGGTCTCAGACCCGATAACTCATTTGGGATTTCTGGGACAGAGGACAATTTTTGGTCTGACCACGCTCCCTTAATGGCTGTGTTCAACCTCACTCTCGCCGATGCGCCACCGCTGCCGCGGCACCGCAACGATTTGCCCATGCGACGTCCTCAGCGGGAGGAAGATGACGTATCATACAAGTCCCGACTGGACCAACTCGTGGCACGGACCCTGGCGCGTGCACTCACTCCTGAGCAAGCAACAGCCGCGCTGTATGGGGAAGTCGCATCGCACGACGTGGACGAGTACGTAACAGTCTACACCGACGGGAGCTGCACAAAGCTAGAAGTGGCTCGGGAGCGTGCCGGCGCTGGGATATGCTGGGGCCTAGGATGTAGGAGGAATTCCTCGGCTCGCGTGCCGGGCAGACAGACGAGTAACCGCGCTGAACTCTACGCGGCGCTCTTGGCTGTGACAGACGCGGATCCGGACCGCGCCCTCAGGCTCTACACGGACTCGCAGAACACAATCCGCATGTGCTGTCACTGGGCGCCAACGTACGCTATGACCGGATGGGACTGCGCGAACGCAGATCTCGTCGTTCCATTGGTATGGGCTCTGAAGCGCAGGCGGGCACTAACGAGGTTTGAGTGGGTTGAGGGCCACAGTGGCAACGCGCTGAATGACGAGGCGGACCGGTTGGCGAAGGAGGGCACGGCACTACCTCTCTCATTCGATGCTCCGGTGCAAGAACCTGGGCCGGAGATCTCGGTCCACGACTGCACAGACGGGAACGAGTTCCTGCCTAAGGTCTTCACTTCCTGACCGCGCCGTCCGCTTCGGGATGCCTTTGGTCTCGGGCGTAACTCGGAAGATGCAGACTTGGCGCACAGACCACAGTCTACGGGTTCGGAATACCAGAAAGGAAAGCAGTCGAGAAGAGCGCGCGCCGCGGAGAACCTAGATGCGCTCGAACGCGTCCAGTCAGAGCGTGATTTCTGGGTCTTTGTATACCATGTCTCGCACCCTCGGTCCCGTATGGCGATACTCGCGGTCGACGTCCTCACATACTGCTTTGCGGAGCGTATGAACATGCCAGCTACGCTTCCCCCGGAGTTCGATGCGGAACTCGTGCGCCAGGCGGCAGTGGCGGCTGCGGCAATAGGAGACTGTACAATCGATATTACGGTCAGCGGGCACTTCAGCCGCAGGTTCTCGACAGCAGAGATTGCACGATTGAAGGCCAGAATCAGGTATTGTGAGCGCACGAGGTGTGCGGATGGTAGACTGAAGCTATGTGTCAGGTGCCGTCCCCCAGGTCGGTCGCTGGGCTTCGACATGGTGGCTTTCGCTCTGCTCTTGGACATCCCGAACGACGTCTTGCAGGAGCTATATAACGCGTGCATCACATTGCGCGACGTGCCAGATGGATGGCTGGTCACTATTCTCATCGGCATCCTCAAACGCGGCGGGTCCCCAGCGGATGCGGCGGCGTACCGGACAGTAGGGCTGGAGAGCTGCTTACTCAAGTTCTTCATGATGCTCATCGACGCGCGCGTACGCGAGTGGGCAGACGACGAGGGGCTGTTGCCGGCCACACAGAACGGCTTCCGCAGCGGACGGCGTACGAACAACAACGCGTTCATACTGAGGTGTGCCGCAGACAGGGCACGGGCACTACACAAGACGCTATATGTTGCCTCCATCGACATCTCGAATGCCTTCCCGTCTGTGAACCACGACCTCCTCTGGGCAAAACTTCAGCGGCTTGGCATGGGCGGCCCGATATTCGACACGTACCGTGCGGTGTACCAGTACATGACATACTGTGTGCGCGTCGAGAAGGATTACTCGGGCCTGTTCTCCTCCGACATGGGAGTGCTGATTGGCGACCCAGCGTCGCCTATCATGTGGCTCCTATACTTCGCGGATGTCGACATCCCGGCGACAGATCAGGATATCGTGCTCGACGGGACTAGGATCTCGCACCTCGAGCAGGCAGACGACATTGTCATTTTTGCAACATCCGCGGCGGCCCTGCAGGAGAAGCTGGACGCGTTTTTTGCTTGGTGCTGCCGCAACCTCTTGAGGATCAACGGCAGAAAGTCGTGGTGGATGCCGCTGGGTGCGCGTCCGAGAGAGATTCCCGTGCTCGACATCAACGGCGACCCGGTTCCGATGGAGGAGCAGAAGCTATACGTGGGGATGCTCTTAACGTCGTCTCTCGCCCATGATCAGCGTGCGCACGTTGCAGCAAAAGTGGACAAAGCGCACCGTATCTCCTGCCTGACATTTGGCATCCTCGACCGCAAGTGCCTGGAGCTGCCGCCACGACCGGCGCGTAAGCTGTACATGGGTCTCGTCGACCCGCACATGACTCACGGGTGCGAGGTTCTACCGGACTCGACCCTCAGCGGGACTGAGCACTTGGAGCGAGTGCAGAAGATGTACCTGCGCAAGATGCTTCGTGTTGGACCCAAGACGTGCGTCGTCCCGCTCTATACGGAAACAGGAATATCGCCAATCCGGTACCGACGTGCTGACCTCGCGGTACGGTTCCTGGGGTACACGCTACAGCAGCCGCAAGGGGACCTGGTGCGCTGCGCGGTCATGGACTCGCGTGAGCTCGCACAGGCGGGCAAGCGCTCATGGTTCGGGGACCTGCGCAAGGCGTGCGCGCGTCTGCCTGGCGGAGGGGTCGACATCGGCTTCCCTGACTCTGCAGACGCTGTCGACGGGCTGCGCACGATGCTGAAGGAAGACGAGAGGGCCTATCTGCACCGGACAACGGACCAGTGCCGAAAGCTGCCGTTGTTGAGCGGGCGGCTCCACGAGAAGTGCTTCTCGCAGCAAGCACCGCGTCCAGCGCCTACTTGCGTCTTCCGCACGTACTTGAAGATTACCGCGCCCGACCACAGAAAGGCCCTGACGCGCTTTCTGCTCTCCGATCATATGCTCGCCATCGAGAGACTGCGGTATGAAAATGTGCCCCGTGGAGAGAGGAGGTGTCGGTTTTGTGATGACGCCGTCGAGGACGAGCTTCATGCTCTGTTTGAGTGCGACGGACAGGCCGAGCTAGCCGCGCATCGCCTCGAGCTCATGAGCAACGTACTGCGCGTCAAAGGCGAGGACGCCGTCGCCCGCTTGCAGCGCTCCGACTTGGAAACGGTTTTCCAGATCACTGTGAGCCCGGGAACGGACGGAAAGCTTCCGGACACCATCCGGTTCCCGGACGCTTCCCCGCCGTTCGCCGGAAAAGTACGGAATCGTACGGATCATCCGGGAACAGAATTCATCCGGATGTGAGCGCAATACCGTACGGGCGATGTCGAAAGAGATAGGGCGCACAGACAGTTTTAGGAAGTTGATAGGATAGTCTCCTGGATAATACCTTGACGCTAGTGAAGGATTCCGTGTCCTGCTTTCGTTGCTCTAAAGCAGGACTTGAAATATTGTTCTCCAAAGTCCCGAGATGCAACGTATGATATCGAGCTACTATAGTACTGAGAGAAAGGAGGCTAAATTATCGCACATGTTTTCGAGACTCTATGTTGCATACTTGGTCTAGGAGTGCCCTTGCGAGAGCGACCGAAGCTCGGAAGCATTCAAAGTCCGATGCCGGACGTTGCTCTCTCTCGCTTGCTCGCGCCGCGAGGTGCACACAACCTTGCGCAGGACTTAGTCCTGCTCTAGCCTATGGGAATACTTAAATGTCTAACTTGCGCGCCGCTGAGCCCTCTGGTTCCTGTTGATTTCGCCCAAATGGCCTAAACTGGACGCATCGTTTCAGCACTCTCCCGAACCCTTCCAAACGTGCCCCTCTAGGCAGATGCGACATGACCGTACTGGAATGGACTCACATGCACGATACCTGGGCCTCCGACAGCGCGTTCTACAACTGTCCTTTGCTTAGCTCGACTCGCTTTTTGCGTTCTTGTTCCTGGGCGTCTACCGTGATCTCCGTGCTCTCTACATGCCCTTTATGCGTGGTAATGTGCTGTGATGTGTCGACCTAAGTCCCGTAGCAACCCTTTCTCGTTCCTGCGTAACTCGACCCGTAACTCGCCGTCACTTGCCCACTTTTTGGACTCCGTTATATCCTACCAGTCATCATAAACAGGGTCCATTTGCACTGTTACCTTTAAGTCTGGTATGAATATACACGCGACCATGGCTCACTGTGGTTCATCAATGTCCATCTGCTGCCGTGTGTGTCCCGGCGATGACACTCTATCCTGGACACCCTTCAGCTCCGAGAATCCGCGCTGTCAGATCTACACATTGTGCAATCACGGGGATGACGACTGTCTGCAACTCTCCGAAGCCTCACCACCAAGTGGACTACAGCCGTGGAAGCGCGTCAAGTCCCATTCGGACCGAGTCCGGTTTACCCGACGTGTTCCGCAAAGTCTGGACCTTGGGACCGGACCAGTCAAAATATGCTCTGGCTAACCGGAAGGCGCTTGGCTAGGCCTTTATATTGAGCTTAAAGCCTCGCGCTCTGCCACAGTCTTCAGACTCTTCAGAGGAGTCTAGAGACGATTGTTAGGACTCATGTCCGACACCTGTCGTCCGGATACATTCAATAAAGTTCCGTACCTCTTGCCTAAGCTTTCCTTCCGTCCGCCAAGGCGTCCGATGCCCAGAATGCGCGCGACGCGACGTGACGACGCGTCAGTCACAACGACGCGATCGGGCCGCCACAACGCGTCGCGTGCTTGACTTTACAACGTCCTCGTCGCCTGGCGCAATGCCCGCTGTCCCGCCCGAGCTCGCAGACGTCGTTGCCAAAGCGCGGCAGGTCTTGACGAGCAGTGGGCTAAACCCATGCGATGCAGACGTCCTGCGTCTGCTTACCTGCCCTGAGCTACCTGCTACGGACGGCGCGGGCGTTGGAGGGCCATCTGCGGCGCCCATCGACATCTTCACGCCAGGCTACCACCCACCGCCTGAGCGCGAGGCGTCGAGCCCGCCTAATCGCCACCACCTGGAATCGTCATTGAGCGAACAAGTACGCGCAGCAGTCCGGCAGCGGCACGACGAGCCCGACCGCGCGCGCCAATGGACTGCGAACGACCTCAACCGCGACAAGGCCGCGAACAGAGTCACACGAGAGAAACGGTGCTCTGCATTCATCACTCATTCCTTCGGCGCTATCGTCGAATTTCCGGAGACCGGCGCGCAGGCTGGAGAGTCGGTCGCTCACCGGTTTCCCATCGATCCGTCGTCGCCCTTTCGCCCCCAACATAGCTTCCAGTACTCGCTCGGTGGGGACTGGCATGGCGGCAATAAGAGTGTTGACTGCTATCTCATCAAACCCGGCGAGAAAGTCAAGTGCAAGAGTACCGATTATAATTGTACGACAGTTGACACACTGCGCTGCTACGAGAGACTGATGTTTGCTCAGGTGGCTGCTTGCGAACGTGCACGTTCTCCGGCGCTTCCTCTGCGCCGGGGACTGCGCACTCATATACCTCGCCATCGCGGCAGTCTGCTGCGCGTGCCCAAGCTCACAACGCGAGTACCGCCAAATTCTCGATCGCGGAGGTCGAGATCTTTCGCAAGACACTTGCTCTCTTCGGGGCTTTGCAAGACCATGGCTGTTCCCTGCGGAAGGTGGAGGGCTTCGCGGATGAGCGTGTCGGCGACGCGGTCGCCTCGGCAACGGATGCGCCGGGCGAGGAGCGTCTTCGCGACTCGCGCTCACAGCTACGCAAGACGTGCACCGGCCGCATTCTACTCAAGCAGAATGACTCTGGGCATTCCTATCTCGAGTGCGCCCACTTCCTCTGATTGTCAGTTGCCATCTCACGCGTACTGTACAGGTGCGAGCATCGGCACGCTGGCGCATGCGACCATCTCCTTCTTTCAAACCTGCAGGACTTCGACGTCAACTACTTACGGGCACTCCTCCATAACGACGTGGCAACAGTGCAGCGCCATGAACAGCGTGCAGCGCAGCTCGGAATCGGGCCGTTGGTCGCCTGCAATCACACCCGCTCGCGCCGCAGTCAGTCCAATCGCTGCCGTACGTTCTTGCGCCTGTCGGACGAATGCAGGGCTGATGACATCTGCAGCTAATCTCCATCGCGGAGCAGATGGGATGCTATGCACTGGGGAGATGTCGCGCGAGTCGACATGCAATGCGCAGTTCCGCATCTTCGAGCCGCTCGACCTCCACGCCCACCCGTACATTCTCGTCGTCTGCACAAATCCACATTCCCACCCGCCGCCGGAGAGATCTATGACGCCGCCGCTTCTCCGTGACGCCCTGAGGATGCTTCTTCTCGACATGCGTTGGCAGCTCGCCGATGCAACACCTCGTCGCATCATCCGGGACTCCGGGTTCATGTCCAACCTGCGAGGTCTTCTTGACTGGAAGGATCCGGTCGAGGATCCTGTACTCTCGGACCTGCATCCGTCTTTGGGCAACCTCGACCACTTAGCATATCTTATTGACGATGTGCGCAAGCCGCTGTACCCGCTCGGTACCGACTTTCAAGGTAAGTAGTCCTTCTTTCTTGCCTTCTTTCTCTGACACACTGCTAGGTGCCTGTCATCTGCGCATGCAGCACCTCGCGCTCCCGCATGAGCAGCGTTATGTCCGCTACGCGGAGGAGCTCAACTTCGCCGGCGATGGCAAGACGGACCGTATGGTCATCTGCATGTTCCCGTCCCAGAGCCGTCGTATACTGGAGTCCAAGCGGCACGAGATCGACATCCAGTTCACGCGCGTCAAGGGCTGGTACGAGCTGCAAATGGAAACGTGGGACCCGGCAACATCGCAGTGTGCGTCAGCGCCCGTTTGCGTTGATCGTCTCTAACAGCAATCCCAGCTGTCACTCTCTGTCGCGCGTTCATGACATCTGAGTCCGCCGATGCTCATCTCGAGCTCTACCGTCAGGTGTTCAAGATTGTTCACGAGGACACCGGACAACGTGTCCGCTTCCGCTACATTCACGGCGATGGTATCGAGATCATTACAGCCGATGAACACCGCGGCCATGCACTGGGTAGGAAAAGTTTACACCGTATCTTTGTTTGCGTGAGCTAACTGCACACCATGTTTTGTAGGTCTCGCTCGCTTCTTGGAGGAGGTGGCACGGGAGATCTTACAACGCGACAAGATGGAGCCCGATAAGCGGTTGTGCGACCTGACCCCGTACGAGCACCTCGCGCGAATATTCCGCATCTGTACGGTACACTACAAGCGGAACGTCAAGAAGCTGAAGGGCAAAGTATCGGACGAGGTGTATAATGCCATGTGGAACCTGGCCGGTACCGAGACGCACACTGACTTCGATGCTGCGTGCGCGCTCATCCGAGCTGGTGGGGTCGATGCTGCGAGTGCGTGATGGTCGCTTGCCATCTGTCCTGGCTAACTGACAAACACCGCGTCGTAGACTGGCTGAAGGATAAGGAATGTTTCGCACTCGCAGCGCTCTATCAGCCTCGGAGCAAGATTCCATTGGCGATCTGGTTGGCGGGCAAGTCGAATACGAACGGCGTGGAGCAGAAGCATCGGGACGTCAATCGCGATGGGAAGGGCTTGACGCTGCTGGGAGGTATTCAGCGCGGCCTGCAACACGACATCCGCGAGGCGAAGCAGGCTGCGCTGGTGCAAAGCGAGGCCATTCAGCGCCGATATCGCCCGGCAGATGTCGGGAACACGCAGTACTTGTCCCTGCAACGGCATGGTGCGTGCATGCGGTCGCGGCGCCTGAAAGGAAACTAATATGCATGAATAGCTCGTGAAGGGCGTAGGCGAGTCGCGCAGGCAGATAGCACCGCCCAGGCTGCGCACGCCCAGATCGTCGCTGCTCATGCACAGATCCCAAAGGTCACAAACCTGGTCCAGCGCATGTTAGGAACGGGGAACGAACCCGCTGCCACACGCGCGGTCAAGCGGCTCCGTGGACTCGAATCAGAGGCAGACCGCGCTACTGCTGAGCTGTCCGCTGCCCTTGCGCATGGTTCGGGACGGGTTGCACTTGCTCCAGTCTCCAATCTTGCAGGAACCCGCATATCCGTCCCTCCGCACCTCGAGCCTGAGACGGGACCGCCGCGCAAGCGTTGCGCTAAGGGCGCTGCTACGGGTCCTCCAGTTCCTGCCGCGCCATACAATGGCCATGGTCATGCCGGTCCCTTCCCCTTCCCCTCTCCCGCTCCGCCCTCATATTATACTACCGTTCCCATTCCAGCTCAACGCCATTCTGCTCTTCCTCCCGCTTCAGCTGCTTCGTATATTCCTCCACCCCATTCTGGATCGCTGCCGCTCATTGCCCACCCGTCTGCTCCGGCCAATCTGATTCCACGGGTGATGTACGCTAGTGACTCGCACATGCCGTTCAACAGCGAGTAATATATTGGACGCGGACAGAGTAAGACAATTCATGCGAGCTAGAGGACGAGTCCGAGTAACGACCGAGTCC